>RCUC01066085.1:0-10052 GCA_003697995.1 Taxidea taxus jeffersonii
CCCCCCCAACACACACAACACCCCCCACCCCGTCCCCAGAACGGCTGAGAGGAAAAAGGAGAGGGACTTGTAGGTGACAAGATGGAGCCAAAAGGAGGAGCTCCAGAGTACCCACAGGCATAGACAGAGCAGGCTAGGCAGACTACGGCTTGAGCCAGGTCCAGCCCTGCCCAGACACCACACTCTCATCTCCCTGGGGATGTGATTTCTGACTTCATTTTAAGCACATGGCCCAGACAGAAACCTCAACCTTACCTACTCTTTAGTAGGCACTGCCCTACAAAACCACTGAATTTGCCACAGCCTCCGTAATGCAGAGGCAACTCAAGGGTTCGTATTTTAGGCAACCCTTCTCTCTTTTCCCCACTCCAGAGTTTGGGCACAGCCGTTGAGCAGATGGTGGACAAGATTAGCAACTAGCCCAGGGCTCCCTGAGCTAAATGTAATGTAGGATTTATCTATCGCCTAGGGACCTTGTTAAAATGCAAATCTGATTCCATAGGTTTGGGGTGGGGCCCAGAGGACACACTTCAGATAGCAAGGCTATTCCTGCCTTAGCGCATTCTAGCCCATTGCGCTGCCCTTCCATAACCTGTGAAGGACTGAACAAATATGAAAAAATCTTGTGGGGCACCTGGGTGGCTCAGTGGGTTAAGCAATCGGCTTTCAGCTCAGATCATGATCCCGGGGTCCTGGGATTGAGCCCTGCACTGTGCTCCTTGCTCAGCAGGAAGCCTGCTTCTCCCTCTCCCTCTGTGCTCTCTCTCTCAAGTAAATAAATAAAATCTTTAAAACAAAGAAAAAAATTAAAAAGGGAAAGAATCTTGTATTTTTATTTGACCAATCTGTCAACCCTACGTAGAATGGATGAAGGAACAAATCAGCAGGAGAGAGATGTGGTGGTAACCCATTATAACAACAAGTAAAATTACATAGGCCAAGAGAGTTATATTTTCCCGAAGTTTCCTATAGCCGTTTGTTCATCATCTGACATATAAAAATCTTGTGACCTTTTACCACCAAAGAAAAACTGCTTTAGGCTGAGCTAGAAGTTAGGTATTACCATAGATATTCATTTGTCTTCACAGTCCAGCTCAGTTACCCCATTGTTTATTATGTTGCTTTACAACATGGCAGACTATTAAAGCTATTTCTTCATTTTATAGGGTAGGGAACTAAGGCTGACCAGTGAGCTGATTCGACTTGCTCAAAGCCCCCTGGCTAGTTTATAGCAATACTGGCCTCGAACCAGGTGATGAGCCCAGAGCCCTTGCCCCTACAAGAATTTGGTAAAGTAGTGTCTGAACCGGGGAAAGATTTTAAGTTGACTGGTCACAAGTGGTCCCCATGCCTTGTGGTGGGGAGCTCGCTGGAGGTTCCCCAAGTAGAAATAAACATTGTTTGGGACCAAAGAAGAAATCTTCCAGACTCAGTCACTCAAATAAATAGACATCCTTTGGAGCACAGATTACCCATTTGTTGATTGAACGAACATTTGTAGAGCCCTATACTAGGTGCGGATAGAGATAATAAACCACAGTCCCTGTCCTTAGAGAGCTTAGGATCCAGTAAGGAGAGATGGACGTGCAAACAAGTAAGTCTAGAGCTGAGCCTTGAAGCATGTGTAAGGATGTCATAACCAGAGAGGATGTTTCAAATGGAAAACAGCATGAGCAAAGGTATCAATACAAGAAAATACTTTGGATATTTGCAGATAGCCCTTTGCAAAGCAGTTTAAAACTTTTAAAAATCACCCTTTAAAGAAGTGAAACTCTCCCTCTTTGCAGATGATATGATACTTTATGTGGAAAACCCAAAAGACTCCACTCCAAAACTGCTAGAACTCATACAGGAATTCAGTAAAGTGAAAGGATATCAATAAATTCAGAATCAATCAATTCAATGCACAGAAATCAGTTGCATTTCTATACACCAACAACAAGACAGAAGAAAGAGAAATTAAGGAGTCAATCCCATATACAATTGCACCCAAAACCATAAGATACCTAGGAATAAACCTAACCACAGAGGCAAAGAATCTGTACTCAGAAAACTATAAAGTCCTCATGAAAGAAATTGAGGAAGACAAAGAAATGGAAAAATGTCCCATGCTCATGGATTAGAAGAACAAATATTGTGAAAATATCTATGCTACCTAAAGCAATCTACACATTTAAATCAAAAAATCAATCCCTATCAAAATCCCATCCATTTTTTTCAAAGAAATGGAACAAATAATCCTAAAATTTATATGGAACCAGAAAAGACCTCGAATAGCCAAAGGAATATTGAAAAAGAAAGCCAAAGTTGGTGGCATCACAATTCCAGACTTCAAGCTCTATTACAAAGCTGTCATCATCGAGACTGTATGGTACTGGCACAAAAACAGACACACAGATCAATGGAACAGAATAGAGAGCCCAGAAATAGACCCTCAACTCTATGGTCAACTAATCTTCGACAAAGCAGGAAAGAATGTCCAGTGGAAAAAAGACAGCCTCTTCAACAAATGGTGTTGGGAAAATTGGACAGCCACATGCAGAAAAATGAAATTAGACCATTTCCTTACACCACACACAAAAGTAGACTCAAAATGGACGAAAGACCTCAAGGTGAGACAGGAATCCATCAAAATCCTTGAGGAGAACACAAGCAGCAACCTCTTCGACCTCAGCCACAGCAACTTCTTCCTAGGAACATCGCCAAAGGCAAGGGAAGCAAGAGCAAAAATGAACTATTGGGGCTTCATCAAGATCAAAAGCTTTTGCACAGCAAAGAAAACAGTCAATAAAACCAAAAGACAACTGACAGAATGGGAGAAGATATTGGCAAATGACATATCAGGTAAAGGGCTAGTATCCAAAATCTATAAAGAACTTGTCAAACTCAACACCCAAAGAACAAATAATCCAATCAAGAAATGGGCAGAGGACAGATATTTCTGCAAAGAAGACATCCAGATGGCCAACAGACACATGAAAAAGTGCTCCACATCACTCGGCATCAGGGAAATACCAATCAAAACCACAGTGAGATACCACCTCACACCAGTCAGAATGGCTAAAATTAACAAGTCAGGAAATGACAGATGCTGGCGAGGATGCGGAGAAAGGGGAACCTTCCTACACTGTTGGTGGGAATGCAAGCTGGTGCAGCCGCTCTGGAAAACAGCATGGAGGTTCCTCAAAAAGTTGAAAATAGACCTACCCTATGACCCAGCAATCGCACTACTGGGTATTTACCCTAAAGATACAAACGTAGTGATCCGAAGGAGCATGTGCACCTGAATGTTTATAGCAGCAATGTCCACAATAGCCAAACTATGGAAAGAACCTAGATGTCCATCAGCAGATGAATGGATAAAGAAGATGTGGTATATATATACAATGGAATACTGTGCAGCCATCAAAAGAAATGAAATCTTGCCATGTGCGATGACGTGGACGGAACTAGAGGGTATTATGCTGAGCAAAATAAGTCAATCAGAGAAAGACAAGTATCATATGATCTCCCTGATATGAGGAATTCGAGAGGCAGAGTGGGGGGCTTGGGGGTAGGGAAGGAAAAATTGAAACAAGATGGGATTAGGAGGGAGACAAAACATAAGAGACTCAATCTCACAAAACAAGCTCAGGGTTGCTGGGGTGGAGAGGGTGGCTGGGTTATGGACTTTGGGGAAGTATGTGATATGGTGAGTCCTGCGAAGTGTGTAAACCTGATGATTCACAGACCCGTACCCCTGGGGCAAATAATACATTATATGTTAATAAAAAAATTAATTAAAAATTAATTAATTAATTAATTAAAAAAATAAAATCACCCTTCACCTTTTGTATCTCCAAAACATTTTCCTTTTACCTTTCCTGTTAAGGGAGTCACATTTGGATTAGTCCTTCACTCTCCAATTTCACTCTTCCCTCTCACTGTAATTCTGGGGGCCTGCAAGGCCACCATGTACAGTGTGCATGTCATTTACTGCACAAAGATGCTCAGTCATGGAGTCAGACGCAAAATCAAAATGTAAAATCCAAAATGCTTTGCACTCAGCAAGCCATGCTTTCTTTTCCTAATTTGATATATTGTGTGTTGCCTAGGCCATGTGCCCAGAAAAAAGGGGCACTATTTCCTGTTGACTCAAAGGTATCTTCACAGTGGCTGAGGCATTAGGTCAGCTGTTGATCAAATAGAAAGGTAGAAGAGATTTTTCTCTGATTTCTCCTAGCCCCAAATCTTTATACCTGAAGCCACCCATGTAACTACAATCTGTAGACCCAGTTCCATAGCAGTTCTTAAACTAATCATGGCTGAAGTAAATCAAGATTCCCAGTCACCCTTCAGGGAGCTTAGAACTGTCAGTCTCCTGGATCTAGCAACAGATGGCCCAGGGAATGACCTGGCCTGATGTGCCTTCCTTGGTGTTATTTCCTTCTCAACCTAAACAGGGTGACTCTGAGTGTCACCAGTTCTGTAAGTCAGTCATTCTCTTCCGCCACATTTCTGTATGACTCACAACCAAGCCTACCCCTTGTTTCTTGTCTCCCCTGCCTAGCAGTACTATCAGAATCAGCATTAGAAATCATGTGGCCACTCATCCGCCATACTCACCTACCACAGTGGGTAATCTTGTGCCAAGTCCTAATTCCCTTTTCCTTCCCACCTGCCTTGTGCTACCAAGAGCCACTCTTCCAACAACCTACCAACCAGGGCTTTCAGACCTCCAGGATTTCCCCCTTCTTTATCAGAATTAAAAGGTTAAGCTGCTATAATACAAAGGCCCAATACAGTGGGTCAAGAACAATAAAGTGTCTGTCCACCTGACAGCATTTTGTCTCCATTCAATCATTAGTGGGCTTGGGTTCATTCCATCCCATCATGTTTCTCCAGTCTCATCTGCCCAACTAAAGCTGTGTTTCAGGACCATCAGTGTTTCTGCTCACAGAAAGAGGAAGAAAGCATAGAGGAGCACATGTGCAAAGTTTAAAGGGCCGGGCCTAGAATGAGCACACATCACTTCCACTCACATGTTTGTTGCTCACAGAGCCACACCTGACCACAAAGGAGGCTGGGAAATGTAGTACCCAGGAGGACAGCCTTATCCCAACTACAATTCTATTATTTTGAAAGATGCCATACCTCTTTTCCTATCAGGAAAAAGTATTAGTTCTGTCCCAGTGTCCTACCCAGAGTGGAAACCTGACGATCAAATTCAATCCAGTTCAACAAACCTAAAGAGAATCAAAACTTAACGTATGAATGAATATGTTTAATGTGTAACATAGACCTTTCTCTTAGGCATTGTTTCTCAAAGTGTGATGCATGGTCTCTGGGAGGTCCTGGGCCACCAGCTGTCCCCTAGAAACCTAGCAAGAGGCAGAGGAAAAAGCAATGAGATTATTTCTTCACATGCTTTCCACCTATTTGAAATGGGCTAGTTACTATTTTCCACAGCAATCACATTACCTTCTTAACAATCCTCAGGTTCTTAAAGGTTGGGAATGAATAAGAACTGTATTTGTCTCCATCAGCACCCACATATCAGGGTACAATTCCTCTCTGTTAACATATATTTGTGCCTTTCCATGTTATTGTTTATGCTAATTAAATTTGCAAAAAAAATTAAAAAATAAATTTGCATTTTGTGTTATGACTATTGTGTACCATTATATCCCCCAACCAAATCAACCACTCAAAAGTGGTTCACTGAATGTTAAAATAGTAGTAAAAATAGTAAATAAAATGCTACAACTCAGTAAACATCATGAACATAAATAGTGAACAGGACTCTAATATTAATACAGAATGTGAATCTGTATGTGCTGGGATAAATAAATCTGTGCATGTGACAAATCACACAAGCAGCCAAAAATGCAAACATGAAGTAAGAAGATAAATATCTGAAAATCTGACTCTATTAGACCTGCCATTCATTTGCCACAAGTCTCCAGCATGCTATCTGTAATAAGACATATTGAAAATTGTAGCATGAAGTCATCAAAGCTTTAACATAATTATTAAACAAAGTACAGTGAACTCTGGTAAATCAGTGGAATTTTTCAAGAACAAGCATGAAGTAATTCTTTGCTGCATGAAATTGATGAATATTCTGAGAAACGATGCTAAAGCTATAGGGGTAAGCCTTCAAAGTTGTTTAGACCTCTTGGCAAAACAGGTACATGCCATTTTATTGCCAGGAAGCTTGTAAAACCAAGCACAACACTAATGACAAATGACTTAGAAAAAGCAGAACAAGATACTGGCAGAATTCCTGTAACAAACAACATCATTGGTCATCCATAATATCTACAGCACACAGTGCAGAAGGACAATTACTAACACATGTGGACACTAGTGGATATTTTATCTTAGAGTCAGAAAGAACCATGGATATGCAGAATCTTGGCATAAGAGTGTTATATACATAAGGGAGAAGTGCTTGCAGCTTTTTTGCATCTTTGACCCTGAAATCCCATTCCATAAGAGGAAAGGGGTATTTGTTTGTTTAAGTAGGCGCCACACCCAGCATGGAGCCCGATGAAGGGATGGAACTCGCAACCGTAGGATCGAGACCTGGTAGAGAGTGGGATGCTTAACTGACTGAGCCACACAGATGCCCCAAGGAAAGGGTTTTTTTTTTTATTAAACTTGTAATTTTTGAGATAATTGTAGAGTTAAATGCAGTTGTAAGAAATAAAACAAAAAGAAATAATACAGACAGAAACAAACAAAAAGTAATAATACAGACAGAAACCATGAGCCATTTGCCCAGTTTCCCCAATCATAGTGTCTTGTGAAAATATAGTACAATATCACAACCTGGATATTAACATTGATAGTCAAGATGCAGAACATTTCCATCACCACAAAAATCCCTCATGTTGTTCTTGCACCCCAATGTTTATAGCAGCATTATCAGCAATAGCCAAATTATAGAAAGAGCCCAAATGTCTATTGAACAATGAATGGATAAAGAAGATATGGGGGGTGTCTGGGTGGCTCAGTGGTTTAAGCCTCTGCCTTCGGCTTGGGTCATAATCTCAGGGTCCTGGGATGGAGCCCCGCATCGGGCTCTCTGCTCAGCGGGGAGCCTGCTTCCCCTTCTCTCTCTGCCTGCCTCTCTGCCTACTTGTGATCTCTCTCTCTCTCTCTGTCAAATAAATAAATAAAATCTTAAAAAAAAAGATGTGATATGCATATATGCAATGAATTATTACTCAGCCATCAAAAAGAATGAAATCCTGCCATCTGCAACGACGTGGGTGGAACTAGAGTGTATTATGCTATGTGAAGTCAGTCAGTCAGAGAAAAATACATATCATACGGTTTCACTCATGTGGGATTTAAGAAACAAAATAGATGAACATAGGGGAAGGGAAGGAAAAATAGAATAAGATAAAAACAGAGAGAGAGGCAAACAGTAAGAGATTCTTAACTATAGAGAACAAACTGAGGGTTGCTGGAGGGGGGGATGTGGGGGATGGGGCAACTGGGTGATGGGCATAAGGAGGGCACTTGATGTAATGAGCAGTGGGTATTGTATGCAACGGATGAATCACTGGATTCTGCTCTTGAAACCAGTGCTGCACTGTATGCTAACTAACTTGAAATTGAATTTTAAAATAATCCCTGGGACGCCTGGGTGTCTCAGTTGGTTAAGCAGCTGCCTTCGGCTCAGGTCATGATCCCAGCGTCCTGGGATCGAGTCCCACATCGGGCTCCTTGCTTGGCGGGGAGCCTGCTTCTCCCTCTGCCTCTGCCTGTGCTCTCTCTCTCTCTCTAACAAATAAATAAATAAAATCTTTAAAAAAATAAAAATAAAAATAATCCCTCATGATGTCCTTCTATAGCCACCCCTACTACCTCTACTTCCATCCCCTCCTTATTCCTGACACCCACTAATCTGTTCTCCATTTCCATAATTTTGTCATTTCAAAAATGTTATATTTTTGGAGTCATATAGTATGAAGCCTTCAGGCATTATTTTTTTTCACTCAGTATAATTCTTTATAGATTTACCTAAGATGTTGTGTGTATCAATAATTTGTTCCTTTATTTTGCTGAGCAGTATTCTGTAATATGTATGCACCACAATTTTTTGAACCATTTACCTGTTGAAGGACATCTGAATTGTTTCCAGTTTGAGGCTATCATGAATAAAGCAGCTGGAAACATTTGTGTAGAGGTTTTTGTGTAACCGTAAGTTTTCATTTCAATGGGATAAATGCCCATGACTGCAGCTGATGGGCTGTATAGTAGTTGCATGTTTAGTTTTAGAAGAAACTCCCCAACTCTAAAGTCAATTATCATATGGTTTCACTTACTTGTGGAGCATAAGGAATAACATGGAGGACATTAGTAGAAGGAAAGGAAGAGTGAATTGGGGGAAATCGGAGGGAGAGATGAACCATGAGAGACTGTGGACTCAGAAACAAACTGAGGGTTTTGGAGGGGAGGGGGTGGGGGTTGGGTGAGCCTGGTGGTGGATATTAAGGAAGGCACATATTGCATGGAGTACTGGGTGTGGTGCATAAACAATGAATCTTGGAACACTGAAAAAATAAAATTAAGATGTTAAAAAAAGAAACTTCCCAACTCTATGGAGGTTCCTCAAAAAATTGACAGTAGAACTACCATAGAGTCCAGTAATTCCCTTCTGGGTATTTATCTGAAGAAAAGAAAAACACTAATTCGAAGACACATGCACCTTTATGTTTACTGCAGCATTATTTACAATAGCAAGATATGGAAACAACCTGAGCATTCATCAGTAGACAAATGGATAAGGAAAATGTGGTTCGTGTACACACACACACACACACACACACACACATACACACACAGAGGAATATACATAGCCATAAAAAAGAATTAGATCTTTCCATTTGCAACATCATGGATGGACCAAGAGGATATCATACCAAGTGAAATAAATTAGACAAAGACAAATAGTGTATGATTTCATTTATATGTGGAATCTAAAAAATAAAACAAATGTACAAACAAAACAGAAACAGATACAGAGAAAAAAACAGGTGGTTGCCAGAGGGGAGTGGATGGGGATGGGCCAAATAGGTGAAGGGGATCAGGAGGCACAAACTTCCAGTTATAAAATAATTAAGTCACAGGGATATAGAGTGCAGTATAGGGAATGTAGTCAATAATATAATAATTTCATATGGTGACAGAGATAACTATACTTATCGTGGTGAGCATTTCATAATGTATCTAAATGTCAAGTTACTATGTTGTACACCCAAAACTAATATAATATCATATACAACTGTACTTCAATTTTTAAAAAGTCCAACTATTGGGGTGCCTGGGTGGCACAGTTGGTTGGCTGCCTGACTCTTGGTTTTGGCTCAGGTCCTGGCCTCTGGGTCATTGGATCAAACCCCACTTCAGGCTCTGCACTCAGTGCAGAGTCTGCTTAAGACTGTATCTCCCTCTCCTTCTGCCCCTCCCCCTCTCAAATATATAAATAAATCTGTTTTTTAAAAAGTCCAACTATTTTCTGGAATGGCTGTGCCATTCTACATTTTCACCAGCAAGGTTAAGAGTGATCCAGTTTCTCTCCATAAGAGGAAAGGTTTTTAATTTTTTTAACTTTTTTTAATTCTTTCCCAACATATAGAGATCTCTTCAGTTCTCACAAAAAGAAATAGACTACATATTATTTTAAACATCCCATCCAAGTCTTTCAGTAGAAGGTGCCAGCATGCTTTCTAGAATTGAATGCAATCAAAGAGGTGATTAGGAATCCACATCCATCTACTTCCCAAGTTGAACTATTCAACCTTCCAGCCTTTGAGTGTGATTTGCTCAAGGACTCTAGCATCTGATAGAGTGCTTCAAAGTATTATCAGGGAACTGTCATTGTAATTTGCTCCAAACACCAAAAACTACATTATAAAGCCACTAAATACTTGAGAGAGTTCCCAGGGACTTATAATTCTGAGTTAGGAATTTTAAGGTTTTTTTTTTTAAAGATTATTTATTTATTTATTTATTTGAGAGAGAGAGAGAGAGAGATCATAAGTAGGGGGGGGGGGGGG
>RCUC01066086.1:0-18194 GCA_003697995.1 Taxidea taxus jeffersonii
TTACCTCACACAGATTATGACCTTTCTGGTAAATTATCAAGGTTCCATTGAGCTAAAACTCTGGGGTTTTGTTTTGTTTTGTTTCGGGGAGGAGGAGGGAGCATTTCATTTCCTGTCACACCCCTGCTTAAAACCTTCAATAGTTTGCCAGAGGACTTTGGACAAGCTCAAAAACTGAGTACATGGCCTACCAAGCCTTTTTAGGACTTGGCCCCTGCCTAACTCTGCTTCACCACTTGCTTCTCTACTTTCCAGTCATTTTGGATTTATTTTCAGTTCTTTAAAAGATTGTTTTTCAAAAGCCTCTATCTCGGGGCGCCTGGGTGGCTCAATGGGTTAGAGCCTCTGCCTTCGGCTCGGGTCATGATCCCAGGGTCCTGGGATGGAGCCCCACATCGGGCTCTCTGCTTGGCGGAGAGCCTGCCTCCCCCTCTCTGTGCCTGCCTGTCTGCCTACTTGTGATCTCTGTCAAATAGATAAATAAAATCTTAAAAAAAAAAAAAAAGCCTCTATCTCTCTCACCTTGCCTGAGGGCATTTGTACCTGATGGCCAGGAAAACTTATTTCCCCAACTAGACATGTCCTTCTCATCCTTCAGGTCTCACTTAAATGTTAACTCCTCAGTGTAGCCTTCTTACCTGTTCCCCCCAAGGGCAGATTCCAATCCCTACCCTGTTACATAATCCTATAGCGCCTTGTACTTTGCTTCTGACTCAATTTGAGACTATAAATTCTTTAAGGGCAAGGCCTCCTTAAAAAAAGCTGGGGGGTGGGAGACTGGTGGCTCAGTCAGTTGAGCATCCCACTCTTGGTTCTGACTCAGGTTATGATCTCACAATCTCAGGGTCATGGAATAGAGCCCCAAGTAGGGCTCCAAGTTCAGCATGGAGTCTGCTTGGATTTTCTCTCTCTCTCCCTTCCCCCCCAATCCCTCTCCCAGCATGCACATGGCTCTAATAAATAAATCTTAAAAAAAAAAAAAAAAAAAGGAGGGCACCTGGGTGGCTCAGTGGGTTAAGCCTCTGCCTTCAGCTCAGGTCATGATCTCAGGGTCCTGGAATCAAGTCCTGCATTGGGCTCTCTGCTCAGCGGGGAGCCTGCTTCCTCCTCTCTCTCTCTCTCACTCTCTACCCGCCTCTCTGCCTACTTGTGATCTCTCTGTCAAATAAATAAACAAAATCTTTTTAAATTTTTTTTCAAAAATTAAAAAAAAAAAGAAAGAAAGGGCAAGCCTTCATCTTTTACCTATCACCCTATCCATCTTCCACCACAGTTTGGTACACAGAAGATAGTATTTGTTAAATGAAGGATAGATCCACAGGATATAGGACAGGTTATTTTAGAAAGAAATAATTGATAAAGTATGAAATACCAATTTGCACAAAATTAGATTTTGTCTACCTCAACTGTTTTCAATTATTAACAATTAAAATAAAACCTTTTTGATGGAAAAAAAACCTTTTCATTTGCAATACTAATCTTAAAATTTTAGTGGTAATATTACTAATAACAATTACAGTACTAGCAGGGCGCCTGGCTGACTCAGTCAGTACAGCATGCAACTCTTGATCTCAGGGTCATGAGTTCAAGCCCCACACTGAACAAAGAACCTACTTAAAAAAAAAAAATTTACAGGGGCGCCTGGGTGGCTCAGTTGGTTAAGCAATGGCCTTCGGCTCGGGTCATGATCCTGAAGTCCTGGGATCCAGTCCCACATCGGGCTCCCTGCTCGGCAGGGAGTCTGCTTCTCCCACTGACCTCTCTCCTCTCATGCTCGCTCTCTCTCTCAAATAAATAAATAAAATCTTTAAAAAAATTACAGTACTAGTAATTAAAGTTAATACATTCTGTGAGATACTAACAAACCAGATGGGGTGTGTGGATAAATTCTAGGATATGAACCAACTTTTGTAATCTCTGAAAAATTCTATTTATCAGGAAACTAGTTTCCATCCAACCAGTATCAGTGATTGGGCAAACCCAAGTCCGTAACCTGTGCTTCAACTATTACTTATCACCATTTTTTATCTGCCATATCTTCCTTAAGAGAATGTATGTGTGCTTAATCTGATTATTACAATAGGATCTTACACTGCCAAGAATCTAATCTTCAGGCATAATACAAAAGACAAATACAAAACTGAGATCTAAAATTGCAAGTTATCTAGGGCCTGTGGCTGGCTCAGCTGGAAGAACATGCGATTCTTGATCTCCGGGATCGTGAGTTTGAGCCCCACACTGGGCATAGAGATTATATTAATAAATAAACTTTAAAAAATAATAAAGTTGCAACTTACAAAAAAGGGGGGCAGTCTTTAAAAATAAATAAATAGATAACATATTCATCTATGTTTTGTTAACTTCCAGAAATTAAAGTTGGCACATTCAAAATGAGTATTTCCCTCTAATCAAAAAGGTTACACTGTCAGAAAGCACTTCATTATGTAACTATTTGACATTAGACCTTTCTCTTACAAAGAATACAAAGTAACAACAGAATCATACAGCCATAGCTGTTAAACAGTTAAAAAAAAAAAAAAGTAAGCCTACTTCAAACCAGTTATAACTGAATTTACAGTAAACCATTATTATCAGAGCAGTGCTATGTCCAATCTGTTTGTTATTAAAAATCCAGACATAATCTACCACACAAGGAGTTATTGATTTACCTGCTTGGCACTGGTAAGGGTCACTTTCTATAGAGAAACATTCATCTAAAAGCAATGAAAGTTTGTTTCCAAAACACTTTATACTTCCAACCAAAGAATTGCCTTCTTCTATTCTGTTATGTGTACCCAAAAAACAACATCCCTAAACTATCCTATCAACAATGTCCATCTACACATGCAGTACATTGAGCAAAGGTGAGCAACTGGGAGCATGGAGATCAGCCTATGCTGTACAAGTTGTTCCCAAAGTAGCTTTACTCCCACACCTATTCTTTCAGGGTAAAAAGAAAATGATGCAGGCATGAAAACAGCTGTAGCTACAGTACCTTGCAGGTTAAGTTTCTAAATCCCACAACAATCCAGTCTGAAGCAACACAGAAAGGAGACAATGTCTTCGAATATCTGAATTCAATGAAGCCTGCTCTTATGGCATGCACAGTAGGCATGACTCTCTCAAGGGGTAATAGAATTCAAACAATAAAATGTACAATGTTATTGGCTTAAAATCAAGAAAACCAATTATTCTATCCATGGTCTTAAATCTTATAGGAATTTTTTTCTTGCCCAATAATTATATTACTTTTAACTTGATTTCTTCCCCCCCCCCCCAATTTCCATGCCCAACTTAGGGCTCGAACTCACAACCCCAGGATGGATTAAACTGCATGTTCCACCAAACTGAATCAGTCAGGCATCCCTACCTTGACTTCTTATCCCTGCTTTTCCAACATATCGCTAAGAACATGATGTTTTATTTGCTGGTTTAAAAAAGATCAAAACAAAATCAAATCAAAACCACAAAGATGAGGTAATTTATATGATTTGTAGCATTGTCCTTTATATTCTGCTATATATCATGTTTAGGCAAAAACTTTTTTTCTTAAGTTTTTATTTATTTAAGGAATCTCTATACCCACTGAGGGGGAGGGGGGGGGCTCAAACTCATGTCCCTAAGATGAGGAGCTACACACTTCACACACCAAGTCAGCCAGGCACCCACCCAGAGCAAAACCTTTTGAAAATACAAAAAGCACTAAGAAATTGTAATTTGTGTAAAAACTTATTTCTAAAAGACCTATCTTTTAAGATCTACATCATTTTATCAATGACTGGTGATAAAGGGATCTAGGTAGACAAGTAAATAAGATTTTTTAAAATGCACATTAGCAGGAAGATCTTTTTGGGGCAATGGAAATGTTCTAAAATTGGATTATAGTGATGATTACACAAGTCCATACATCTACCCAAAAAAATCACTGAATGGTACACTTAAACTGGTGAACTTCATAGTATGTAAAGTATGCCTCAATAATGCTATTAAAAATGCACATTGAGGGGGCGCCTGGGTGGCTCAGTGGGTTAAAGCCTCTGCCTTCAGCTCAGGTCATGATCCCAGGGTCCTGGGATCAAGCCCCACATCGGGCTCTCTGCTCAGCAGGGAGCCTGCTCCCCCCCCTCCTCTCTCTGCCTGCCTCTCTGCCTACTTGTGATCTCTCTCTCTCTGTCAAATAAATAAATAAAATTTTTAAAAATAAATAAATAATAAAAATTAAAATGCACATTGAGGGGCGGCCGGGTGGCTCTGTTGGTTAAGCATCTGCCTTCAGCTCAGGTCCTGATCCCAACTCAGAACTCTGAACCTGGGGTCCTGGGATCAAGCTCTACCTCGGGCTCCCTACTCAGTGGGGAGCCTGCTTCTCCCTCTCTCCACTTCCCACTTGCGCTCTCTTGCTGTCTCTCTATCAAATAAATAAATAAAACCTTTTTTTAAAAAATGTGTATTGAAATCCTGCACTTCATAAAGAAGTAAATCTGTAAGAAGTTCTGTTTAGGTCCCATCTTCGTAGAACACTCCTGCTCTGTCCAAAATTATTTCCAGCCCCGAAGTTCTACAGTATTCATCACTGGTTTCTAACTTTAATAAGTGACAAAAGTGATTCTTAGCAATTATAGAATAAAACATTAAGGCCTTTTCCTCCTTAACATGGACCTCTGAGCATTCCTTTG
This sequence comes from Taxidea taxus jeffersonii, assembly GCA_003697995.1. Lineage (NCBI taxonomy): Eukaryota > Metazoa > Chordata > Mammalia > Carnivora > Mustelidae > Taxidea > Taxidea taxus. The sequence continues at coordinate 4,677 of RCUC01066086.1, forward strand.
GGCTAAGCAACTGTTTAGCTCTCTTAATGATGGGTCTTGTAACACACATACACAATCATAAGAGGCTTCAAGTAGCAGAAAATTCTACTTTCAAGCAGTAACATTTTTGACAGAGTCCAACTTCTGTGTACTAAGAAACAACAATAATACGTCTCTGTAAACTTCATTTACCTCCAGGCTTTATTTCACTTAAGTCATAACAATTACAGAAGAGAACCCATCTGCAAATTGTAATGGCTGCCATTTAGAGTGCATCTAAACCACAAAACTGAATTCAAGGAATATCTTCACCACCTTTATTAGTGTAGCAAATTTAATCAAAGTCCGTCAAAAGTTACAGTGGAACATGCAGAAACATGAAATACCAAGTAGTTAATTAGAAACAGCTACATCATTTTGGGTGTGAATAATTATGTACAACCTTCATTTACGAAGAAACAGAATTAATGACCCTCCATTATAAAAGTCTACACTTCCGGGGCACCTGGGTGGCTCAGTGGGTTAAGCCTCTGCCTTTGGGTCGGGTCATGGTCTCAGGGTCCTAGGATCGAGCCCCTCATCGGGCTCTCTGCTCAGCCAGGAGCCTGCTTCCCCCTCTCCCTCTGCCTGCCTCTCTGACCACTTGTGATCTCTCTCTGTCAAATAAATAAATAAAATCTTTAAAAAGTCTACACTTCCGGGGCGCCTGGGTGGCTCAGTGGGTTAAGCCTCTGCCTTCGGCTCAGGTCATGATCTCAGGGTCCTGGGATGGAGCTCCACATCGGGCTCTCTGCTCAGCAGGGAGCCTGCTTCCTCCTCTCTCTGTCTACCTCTCTGCCTACTTGTGATCTCTGTCAAATAAATAAATAAAATCTTTAAAAATTTTTAAAAAACTAAAAATAAAAATAAAAAGTCTACACTTCCAGTTGTACTATCCATAAGTGCTGATGGATCTGAGTCCAGCCTCCTTCCACATGACTAAAGGTCAGGTGGCCTTACCGATGTAGTTAACTCCAGGAGGCATATTTAGACTTCTAGTACCACCCCAGTGACTTTTCAGTAGGATCTCAAAATATGTTTGCACAATCAGATTCCTAAAGAGAAGCAGAAAGCATGGTTTTGAAGAACACAGGTTCAAGTCAGACGGATTTGGATGAAATTGCCTCTGCTACAGCCTAGCTGGGTAATCCGAGCAAATTATTTTCTTTCTGAGCCCATCTGATCAAGTGTTTAGGAAAATATCTACCTCACACAGTTATTGTGAGAACACACATACACACATCTATCCATGCAAATGAATTATTTACTATAGTATCTGGTCTTCAGTATGGCTCAATAAATACTACCTTATAATTTAATTATTATAAGGACTACCCAAAAGAGAGACCACTCTCAAAACATGACCTTAATTAGAACTGTTTCCAACACAAATGTTTCTGAGAGCTTAATTCAAAATGTTGACAATCAATTTCAAAGACCTGAATGGGCTAGGTCCTTTATTTTAACCTTGTAAGTAATTTTCTGTTGATTCCCAAATCTTAATTGTCTAAATGTTATCAGGTTCTTTAGGTAGAAACTCCTCACTCAGCTTTCATACCCACTGAAACAACTGCACCCAACTTCATATCTCAGTATTATGAAGTAAATGTACAAACTTGAATGAGAAATGAGGCCAAGCCTTTGAGTAATCTAGCCATCATGCGCTGTTGTATATGAAGGAAACATTCTAGAAATTATCAATAATTTAAATCCAAACACAAAAGTGATGCATTGTCAATAAAAGATTTCTAATGTTGAGTTTAAGATTGAAAGTAAATTGGAAAACCCTCCCAAACAAAAAGTTTAAATTTGGTCTTTTAATTGCAGTGTTTTCCTAAGTTGAAATATGTGACCCAATTGACAACATCAGATGATAAAGAACCTTTGATATTCTATCTCCTCCTCTACCAAGGAATTGATGTTACAAACAAACAAAACAACCTTTGGAATCAAAACCAATCAAATTCTGAGTAAACAGCGTTTTACTATGTAAAAAGCAACTCCACACTTAAAATTTTGCTATTCTCATACCAAAGTTAAGGGTTATCTAAAAGATTTCCCTCACATTTTGGGTCTGTGTATGTGGGTGGTTTCTTCTAAATGCCTTATTATTTGGTTATCAATTTATCACACGAAAAAGTCTTGTCCCCATGTTTACTGCCAAAAATAAAGCACAATGCTAACATACCTTTTAAAACCTAGAAGAAATCAAAGAGATAACTACCAAAGTTATCAAAATGGAAGGGAAAAAAAGGTGAACTTTTAACAGACACGCTGAGGTTTATTTTCTTGGTACACTTCCTTACAAATTTCCTACAGCCATATTCTTAGATATAGCTGAATTTTCTATCACAAAGTAAACTGAAACACAAATCATAATGAAAGGTTAAATTTCTGCAACAGAAGCCACTGTCATTTCCAACAGTGCAACTATTGTTGAGAGTCTCTCACAGATTCTTGGACACAGTGGTGAAGCAAGGCTAGGGGGGAAAAAGGCATACTTGAAGGAATTTCTCCACTTCCGTATTTTAGTTTGTAATGGAACAATACTGCACCTTCAAAGTAGAAATACCATGTAAAATCTGGTTCTCATTAAATGACTTCCTTAACCCCATGCAGCATATCTGGAACAGAATACAACTGATTCGCAATCAGTCAACCTTCTATTACTCATCTATGCGAGATGGCCCTGCAATTTCCCTCAATGGGAGCCTTTTCTTCTAAAACCCCAGGGAATACTGTAGATGCCGCAAGAAAATTGCAGTGAAAATAATGGCAGATTTAGTCTGGGGAACTTGCATAAGTCTCAAAAACCTGAGATAAGGGATTAAAAAAACCCTTCCACAAGCCCCTAAATCATGACTAAATTATAAATCTGACCAGGAAAAAAGAAATCCTCTCTGGAGAAAGAATGTTTATTTCTAATATTTTTTAACATATCAAGTTTCGTTTTTTAAAAAAGATTAGTCTTAGGAAACACGCTACATTAGCAAACCTAGAATACAAGACGCACATATTTATACACACACATGCATCAAATTAATCACTGCATTATGTTTAAAAGGCAAGACAATTCAAAAAGATTTGACACTCCAGTTGAAGACCCTCCAAGCTCTTCTGAAATGGTCGATTATTTAACACTCTCGGAATGATTAACTTTATTTAGCATGCCTCTTTTGGAACTGTATTATTTAATACAGCCAAACCGATTTTTTTTCCATCTTAATTAGGTTTCCTTGTACTTGTGAAATGCTCAGCATACACTGTGCTGGCAGCTTTAGTTCTGCAGCTTCTTTCTTCTGGCTCCTTCCCCCCTCCCCCAACCCCCCTATCCCCCACCCTGAAAAAAAGATTTCCTTCCCAAATGTTCTCTTCTCTGCATTTGTCAACAGAAACACCCACTGGTGGTGTCAAACTGGTAATACTGCTGCAGGCTTCCTTACTCCTGTTCCAGCAAGAACGTCAAAAATGCTCAAACCTAAAATAGTACTTTTAATAAAGAAATTAGAAAAATTGCTAAGGTACTCAAGTACCATGTTCTCAAAAAGAGGCACACCTTTTTAAAATATGTATTATTCATGAACCCTAATTGGGTTGCTAAATATAAGATTATACTACCCCCCAACACTAAACACACAAGTAAACATAGGTTCTTCACATTTTATGAATAAAATGTTTTAAAACACTTAAGTTAAAAAAATTTACATCTGAATGTCGTTCACATATAATTCCGAATAGCCTCTATAAAGATACGTTTTTTGTAACCCAACAGCAAGAAAGGCGCAAGCTGGAAATGTTACCTAAAACGACAATCCTATTCTATACATATTTACGTCCCCCGTTTCAGCCAAAAGCTCTCAGACAAATTAATTTGTGTAATCTCTTACATTAACTACATAACCATTACGTCCAAACAAACCTAGTGCAGATTCACAGACGGAAATTATTCTGTGTCTGCAATACTTTCTAAAATCAGCCTAAATTTCAGCCAATTAAAATAGATTGTGTTAACAGAACACTGATCTGCAACTACTTAAATATCACAGCATCCGCCTAATCTCGCTGTGGAGATACTAAGGTCAGGCATCAGTGCTGTAACACTCAAGTGAAGCGAAGAAAGAAAAAGGAAAAAGAAAAAAAACCCTCAAGGAAGATCTGCCTTTACACAGAAATACGTTTGGGTTATTTTTCCCCCAACGTGGGCATAAAACGTATCAATGCGAGAAGGACCTGTTCGTTTGGAAATGGTTCCAAACCCCAGGATTTCATTTCTATGAGGGTCCAAAGGCTACGAAGGTCTGGGAAGCGGCCAATTTCTGCTTCTCCCCACTATGCCAGTCGGGAACTTCACAGCAACGCCTGAAACTTGTTGGGAGGAGGCTGGAGAGATGCGGGGCAGGCGGTGGGTCGCTCGCCCACCCTCGCGGGCAGCCAAGGTCAGTCAGCAGGGCCCGGGCTCCGGCCCCGGCTCGAAACCCCCGGCGGGTCCCGGACTCCCTCCGAACTCGGGCTGGGGGCTACGCCGCACAGGCTCCTCCTCGGCGCCGGCGGGAAGGGGCTTCCCTCGCCGCAAGCCCGGGGGAGCTCGCGCCGCGGGGGCGGCGGGGCGGGGACGCCGCAGACCCGCGGCTGAGGGGAGCCCCGCTTGACTGCCTCGACCCGCCGCCCCTCCTCATATCCTCTCGTCTCCCCACGCCCCAAAATTCAGCCCCAAACTCTCACCGGGGAAGCCCTTCCACTGGCGCAATGGGGCGCTGAGGAGGGGCCACGCCAAGCTTGAGCACCCTCGCCGCGTCGCCCTGTTCTGGGGGGACCTTCGCTGCCGCCCCTTCTCACGTCTGCCCGGGGGGACCGGGTGGGTCCCCTGTCTCAGAAGAAGCTGGGTGGCGCGAAACCGACGTGGGGGCAGGAAGGCCTGATGGGCGGGTGGCGGTTCAACTACTCACCCGGCCGAGTCCCCCACCTCCAACCGGGGACCCCACAGCTCCTGAAGCCGCCGTCGCCGATTTACCTTTCCCAGTGGCACGGACAACTAATGGAAACCTCCGGCCCCGCCCTCTCGCCAAGGCGAACGCGCAGCCTAATTTGCTAACTGGCCCGCCCTGGCCGTCCCGTTCGGGCCAATAAAGAAGCTTCGAACACCCCGCCAGGCCCCGCCCCGGCCCCGCCCACTTCTGATAGAAACCAATGCGGAAAGAGCGCTCGTCCTCGAGCTCAGGCCCGCGCGCCCCGCCCGCGCCGCTCGTGCTCGGCCCCAGAAGCCTAAGAAGGCTGGCTCCTTGTATAAGCTCTCCCGCGCGCGCTCAGGCGCGCGCCGCATCCCCTCGCGGGCCAGGTTTGGTTGCCCAGCCAGACCCCAGCAACCTGGGCTGGGAGGGGCGGGGCCCGAGCCTTGAGCGGTCGCGGGGAGGGTGGGGGAAGGGGGGAGGGGCGGGGAAGATCGTGACCAAGAAAGGGGCGGCTGCGGGGGGTGGAGGGCCAAAGAGGCCCGGGAATCCGCCTCTCACTGCGGAAAAAAAAAAGGGGAATCCTGCCTGCGGTACAGCTATCCTGGCCCCCCCCGAGGGGGACACGGGGGGGGGGGGGGACTGCGGGGGGGGACGGGAGGGGTGGGTCGTGGAAGAGCTCAGAGAACACATTTGGGGCGGGAGCCGAGGCACTACTTGGAAATAAAGGGTGGAGGACGGTTTATCTCTGTCTTTGGTAAAAATAATATCGAAGTCCATTGCAGCTTCTGCTCAACTGTTGCCAGCTGTTCGTGCACACTCACACGCGCACAGATACACACATTCACACATAAGCTCATCCATCAACCTGCGGTCCCTTGGGTGAATTTGGAGCAAAGAACTAGTAGCCTGAGGATTCCTTACACAGCAACTGGATGTATGCAAAAGGCTGTTGCAGCAGAGGCATCAACCCACAGTTCAGGTCCAATGCTCCGCCACACAAGATTCCCGAGCTGGCAATGAAGTCATCCCCTCCACCAGCAGAAATGTAAAGATCTTAACACCTACCAAGGATCAGGTTTCCAATGAGGATGAGGAGATGATGAAATGGAAAGAGATACATTTCTAATGCCACTTTTTGAAAATTAAGAAAAATAATCATCTTGTTTAAAGGCATTGTGGACAAATCTCTGTAAAGCTGCATAACAATTTCCACTTAAAGCGAAGAGGAAAAATGTTTTTTTTCCTCTGGTTTAGGAAAAGCACAGAAAAGCAGTCTATGAGGTCATAGCAGCCACCAAATGAGAAATAAGCAGTACTGTGCAGTAATGGGAAATAGATACCTTGGATTAAATCCACTTAATCTATTCCTGTCGTGAATCTGGTAACAATATGTAAGGACATGCTGGGTTTGGCCACTTGTGGTGCCAAGACACTAGGGTTTTCTTTTTCATAGCATGGTGAATATTTGATGAGGAGATGAAGGTGCCTGTTTTCCCTTCAGCTTTTCAGGAAGCATATAAGAAAAATTTTCAGGTAGTAACAGTGAATTAGCAGTCAGGGGAAAATGGAGTCAGCGCCAACAGCAGTTCTCTGCAGAGTCTCCTGCCTCCTCCGATGCAAAGTAACAGTGCTGTGACCTAGAGCGTCACCCACGTGGAGCCAGAATTCCTGGGCCAATCATGCCATTTTCATCCCTGTGTGTTAGCACCTTGGAGCATGACTTCTGAATCAAATGAAGAATGGTTTATCCGTGTAGACTGAGAAAAACTAGTAACTGAATATTCATTGATACAGGTCCAGTTTAGTTTTAAGTGGTAATATTATATGTTGTATAATGTGCCCACCCACCCCATATATGTAACCATGACCTTCCACTTAGGGACATTTACTTTGATCTGGTTTTGAGGACTTGGTGAAGGGTTTCTTGGAACCACATCCAGTTCGGTTCATGGCAATATTGATCAAAAGTACTTATTTTCAAGGCCAGTAAGAGTTAAAAAGTACCACGCTGCCATTTAACTGAGCTCGTTTCTTATGTAGAAAGAACACTAATACTTAACCACTGAATGAATGCTTGCTATGTGCCAAGAATTTTACATACATTTAGAGCTGCCAGATAAAATACAGGAGGCCTGTTAAATTTGAATTTCAGATAAGCAGCAAGTAATTTTTTAGTGTAAGTATGTATTTTTATCTTGGATACATGTGGAACAAGGGTAGAAGACTAAATAAGCTTTCTAATCATTGTCCAAAAAAACATTTTTGAAATTGCCCCTCTGGGCCCAGACCTCATAACAAAATCAGGATCTGGGAGAAAAGCTTAAGAACCAAATCAATGTGTCCCTGTGTAGTGTTTGTAGAAAGAGGTGCCCATACTTATACTGAAAAATCTTTTGCTTTTTATCTGAAATTCAAATTTAACTGGGAATCCTGTATTTTTATTTGGTAAATCTGGCAACCCTACATATATTATCTCTGAGGCTTATGATTCTCTGAAATATCTTCTGTTAGGTCACCTTTTTCTAGATGAAGCAATAGCTTCAGAGGTTCTCCGGCATCTATTTGTTCCATCCTCCTTCTCATAGAACCCCAACTGTGTTCAGGTATCCACACTGCCAGGGTGGAGAGTGTTTATCAGTCAATTGGTGACTAAACCCCAATTAGACTAAAGGAAAGGACTTAACATCCTATGATTCGAGGGAAACATTTTCCCTTCCACCCTGCTGGATGAACAAGGAAGCAAGTACCTGAGTTGCCTCTGGCAGCCATTTTGTGATTGGAAAACCAAACTTTGGTCAAAGTCTGTACACTACATAAGACAGAGTTGAAAAATAGAAAAAAGAAACAAAAAAACCTGGGTTCTTGTGACAACACCGAGTTGCTTAATTAAACAAATTCTGCTCTTGCCTTGCATTTAAGACCGTTTGAGTCAAAGTTTCTGTTAGATGCCTCAAGAGTGTCCCCCTACAGAGCCCATGTGTGCTACTCATTATTGGTCGCAGTAATAAATGAATAAGTGGCCATCAAGATGTAAGACACTGTTATTCTGGATACACATTGGACAGGCCTGGAAGACTAAATAAACCTTCTAATCATTGTCAAAAAGCATTTATGATGATAACTTACCTGGCAGGGAAGATACCAAGATCACGAGGGTGGTTCTCTTGGGGCCAGTCTCGTCCGCTACACTCAGGTCATTCTGACCTCAGCGATTTCCCCAAATGTGGGAAACCCAACTGCAACTTCTGTCAGTGTGCTGAGGGGTGGGGGACGACAGTGACATGAAGCATATATGAAATGCCTGTTGGGCTTAGACCTCATAGTGCAATCAAGATCTAGGAGAAAAACTTAAAAATCAAATCAATGTGTATTTTTTTTTAAGATTTTACTTATTTATTTTGACAGAGAGAGAAAAGAGTGAGTGCACAAGCAGGGAGAGTGGGAGAGGGAGAAGCAGGCTCCCCACTAAGCAGGGAGCCAGATGGGGGGCTTGATCCCAGGACCCTGGGATCATGACCCAAGCCGAAGGCAGATGCTTAACCAACTGAGCCACCCAGGCCCCCCATTGTGTAAATTTGTAGGTTTTGTAGGGAGAGGTGAGCCTTAGTTATTCCTTGGCCCTGCTCAGAGCTTAAACCAGACTGTCACATCTTACATGTTTTCATTTAAAGTTCATGCCATTTGGGAAAATGTCATTTTAGAAATGCGAATCCAGTACCTTATTTTAAACTATTAAAACCTCTACCCTATCCTCCAGGCACTAAGTTTAACCACAAACAGTGTGGAAAGAACAGAAATGTCAGCCTCAAAAGACCCAAGAGGGAAAACCACACCAGAATAGAATACCGTACGAAAGTGGATGGTTGACAAAGCAGTATAGTTAAGTGGCTAAAACCATAGGCCTGGGAGCCAGATTGCCTGCATTTAAATGCCAGGTCTCATTATGTCCTTGGACAAATTGTTCAACTTCTCTGTGCCTCAGTTTCTTCCTGTATAAAACGGGTAGATGATGATAATAATAGTTCTCACCATGGGCGCCTGGGTGGCTCAGTCGGTTAAGCAGTTGAGTGTCTGCCTTTGGCTCAGGTCATGATTCCAGGGTCCTGGGAGGAGCTCTACATCGGGCTCTCTGCTCAGCCAGGAGCCTGCCTCCCCCCTCCCTCTCTGCTGCCTCTCTGCCTACTTGTGATCTCTCTCTCTCTGTCAAATAAATAAATAAAAATCTTTAAAATAATAATAATAGTTCTCACCTGGTAGGTCTATGTGAGTGACTATTTGGGAAATGCTAGCAGAGTACCTGGTCCATGGTAAGGATTTTATAAGGATTAGCTGTTACTGAGCAGTATCAGTTCTGGGGGGGTATAAACATGAAGCATTTTACTTTTCTCTAATCACTACTTCGAACCATGTATTTTTTTATGTATAAGTGACATATAATATCCCATTAGTTTCAGGTGTGCATCATAGTGATATATTTGTATACCCTGTGAAATGATCACCCCAGTAAGTCTAGTTACCCTCTGTCAGTGTACGGTTATTACAATATTACTGACTGTAATACAGATACACACTCACATATATTTCCTATGCTGTATAAGACATCACCATAACTTATTTATTTTATAACTGGAAGTTTATACCTTTTTTTTAAAAGATTTTATTTATTTCTTTGACAGAGAGAGATCACAAGTAGACAGAAAGGCAGGCAGAGAAGGGGTGGGGGAGCAGGCTCCCTGCTGAGCAGAGAGCCTGACGTGGGACTCGATCCCAGGACCCTGAGATCATGACCTGAGCCGAAGGCAGCGGCTTAACCCACTGAGCCACCCAGGTGCCCCGGAAGTTTATACCTCTTAATCCCCTTCACCTCTTTCACCTAAGAACCATGTTTTTATGGCAAATTTGCCCTTCATGTCCCTTCACATCTTGCACAGTTTTTCCGAGTTTTAAGTCTTTTTTTGCTATTGAAAATCAATCCAGTTTAAAACTCAAACATCACCTTTTCTTTAAATCTCGTTTCCCCCACATACTTCCCACCATCAACACCTGCCAGGCTTGTGGATCAAGGTACCTAAAGTGACCAGGGGGTGTGGCTGGCCCTTTCAACTTTTCTCCTCTGGTTCCTAGGAAAGCAAGGTCAATTCCCTCACCAAACCCAACTCCCCTGACCACAGGGGCTCATAGGAGATAGAGGGGAGAAGGGACCATCAGCTCTTCTCTTGCTAACCCATGATCACCCCCCTCTTCCCTAGGCATTTCCCTCTACCCCCTCATCTTAGCTGTAGTTGATCTTTGTGTAGAGGGCATCTGAATGACAAGTGTAAATCCTCCTTCCAGCTCCCATCCCCAGAAACAGCACCCACAGCCTGTAGCTGTCACTTCTCCAGCAGAAGCCCTCCCAAGTGGAGGCAACAGGAAAAATCTCTCTCAAGATACTTCACCCATTTGTCAACAATGCACCAAAAGCAAGCCAGAATCTCCCAAGGTGAACTAAATAAAAGTGAGAGTTCCAATAACTCAAAGAATGACTCCAGCATCCTGAAAGCATGTTTCCATGTTTACTGCCTGGATCTGATAACAGTTTCACTGGTCCAAGTAGTGTGTGACCTTGAAGTTACTCTCTCTGTGTCTTGGTCTCCTCATCTGGAGTAGGGGAATAATAAGTTTTTATGAAGATAAACATAGGGTTAAATGAGTTCATGTATGTAAGGTGGTTGAAGCAGTTCTGGCTCAAGAAACTGATCAATAAATGCTAATTGTTATCATTATACACCAGGCATTGTGTATATATTATCTCCTTTAATCTTCATATTGACTCAATGAGTGATGTCTTAGTTTGGGTTTCCCCAAAGGCAGACCCTGAGACAATGATGTGAGTGTAAGTAGTGTTATTTGAGAGTCGATCCCAAGAAACACCAGAAGATGAGTGGGCTAGTGAGACAGGGAAGAAAAGGAAGCCAATAAGAGGTGTGTTAGCAAGGCACTTAGCGCTGTGGGCGACTGGAGCTCAGCAGGATTTGCTGGGGACTGCAGGGAGATGATGTAGAACCTTCTCCCCTTCCAGGAGAGAATACATTAGTGTCTTAATCCAGATGAAACCATATTTCCCTAGCTAAACAACAGTTTATTCATCTTCCTTTAGAAATAATATTAATCAGTGGAACCTGGTTGGCCCAGTTAGTTGGGCGACCAATGCTTGATTTCAACTTGGATCGTGATCTCAAGGTCATGAGATCAAGCCCCGTGTTGAGCTCCATGCTGAGTATGGAGCCTGCTTGGGATTCTCTCTCTCCCCCTGCCCCTGGGCTTTCCCACACTCTCTCTCTTTAAAAAAAAAAAAAAAAGAATATTAATCAACATTTATTGAGCATTTTACACGGATTATATCATTTAATCCTCACAATATCCATATGAAGTCATGTAGTGGTTTTAAGATCTCCTCACAAAATTTTCCCCCTACTCCCCATCCCAAAATGTAAAGCTAAATTCCCCTCCCTTTGTGTGTGGACTACACTTAGTCACTCCTAACAAATAAAATATGGCAGAAGTGATGGTCATAGAGGGTCATGACCTGAGACCAAGTCAAAAAAGGGTTTTACAGCTTCTTCCTTGTTCTCTTGGATCACTCGCTATGGGGGAAAGCCCGCATACTGTGGGGACAGTCTCAAGATTCCTTATGGAAAGAACATGGGATGAGGAACTGAAGCTTCCCATGAATAGCCAGCGAGAAACTGCCAACTGCCATGTGAGTGTGCCACCCGAAAAGCCGTTTCTCCAGCCTCAGCAAAGCCTTCAGGTAACTGCAATCCGGAGAGATCTGGAGCCAGAACCAGCTGGCTAAGTCACTCCTGAATTCCTGACCCACAGAAACTATGAGATAACAAATGTTTCTCGTTTTAAGCCACCAAGTGTTAGGGTAATTTGTTACACAGGAATGGGTAACTCATGCAAGTGGATCTTATCTCCATTTTTAGACACAGTTTTAGTAACTTGGCCAAGCTTCCTCAATCAGTAAGCGGTGGAACCAATATGCAGGCCAGACAACAGATTCCAGAAACCTAATCCTTAACCACTAAGCTCTACGCTCTAAGCGTTAGAAACCATTTATGTAAAGGTGCTATGTGCCAGGAACTTTCCTTACACTATCTCATTTACTCCCACAGCAACTCTGCAGGAAAAACTTTTTCCTGCTTTTCAAAGACATCAAGGCAAAGTTAGTATCTTCTCACGCGAATTGAATGGTAAGGACGTGCATGAAGGTAGGCTCTGCTATCCACCTCATTTTCATCCTTTGCTTACTTGCCTACCTCAAATGTGAGGTGACTTGAGAAGCACTTTAGTAATACCCTTCCCTCAAAAAGTTTTGAAAGTTTAAAATGACAGCAGGGCTCCTGGGTGGTTTAGTTGGTTAAGTTCCTGCCTTCGGCTCAGGTCATGATCCCAGGATCCTGGGATCGAGCCCCACATAGGGCTCCCTGCTCAGCAGGTAGTCTGTCTCTCCCTCTGTCCCACCCCTAATTGTGCTTGCATGCTCTCTCTCTCTCAAATAAATAAACAAAATCTTAAAAAATAAAATAAAATGACTGCAAATGATGCCCTTTCCTTGAATACGCGCAGATAGACTAATATGTAATATACAGTTTATAGTATTTATCTCAAGATTTTAATTAAAAATGGAAAAATTAAAAATACACACAGCATTTAATATGTAAAGAAAACAAATGAGTTCATAGAGTCTAAGTATTAGGAAGTAATAAAATGGCTGTGCCTTTCATTTCCTAGCTTTAATATCAGACACGATTCAACGCAATTTTACAGCCTTTCTATAAGGTACCTTGAAATTCTGGCCTAGTTATGTAAAAACACACACAGTAGAAAACATATTGATCTTGCTTCTTCTCAAATCCATAAAACAATTCTCACTCTCTTAAAATGTTCTAATACCATAATGAGTCATTGGCAAACATTGGTCTTCTCTGTCTAATTTTATTCGGTGTCTACATGACAGAAAGCAGAGAGTGGGTCAGGAGCAATAGCGGCTCTCCTGGAAAAGGTGGGAGAATCTTCCAGCAGGCCTCAGTTACCCAGTTTTGTCACCTGTATTGATCAATGCACCACATTAATGGCTTTGCATTGAAAACAAACATTATGTCTTATTCATTTTTGTTTTGCCAATGCCTTAGGACAGGACCTGATGTTCAAAAAGCATTTGCTCAATGAAGGAATGAAATCAGTGAATGGATCAATGAGTTCCTACATCATTTTGTGCCGTGTTGATAGAGGAAAATTAAGGATTTAGACAGTTACTTGAAGAACAAAAGAAGGATGAACACAAAAGTGGTAGGTAAATTGAGGCTATACCATTTGGAAGAGGCAGGTTGGAATAAAAAAGTGTAGACACTGTAGAGTGAGCCTGATCTACCTACACAATTGTCTCAAGCCAATTTCATTGATTTCATTTCTCTAAAATAAATTCTTTTTTTTTTTATAAATCTTTTTTTAAAGATTAGGGGGAAGCAGGCTCCCTGCTACGGAGAGAACCCGACGTGGGGCT
>RCUC01066088.1:0-51032 GCA_003697995.1 Taxidea taxus jeffersonii
TTTTTTTTTTTTTTTTGGTGGCGGCATCTGTAAGTTATTTGTATTTTTTGGATATTAACTCCTTATTTGATGTACCATTTGCAGAGATCTTCTCCCATTCAGTAGGTTGTCTTTTTGTTCTATTAATGTTTTCCTTCACTGTGCAAAAGCTTTTTAGTTTGGTGTAGTCTTAACAGTTTAATTTTGCTCTTCCTCCCTTTGCCTAAGAAGACATATCTAGAAAAATGTCTCTACAGCTAATGTCAAAGAAATAACCACCTATTTTTTCTTCTAGGACTTTTACGGTTTCAGGTCTCACATTTGGGTCTATAAGCCATTTCAAGTGTATATTTGTGTGTGCTGTGAGAGAGCGGACCAATTTCATTCTTTTGCATATAACTGTCCAGTTTTCCTCAATTGTGATACCTCTGGCTTCATTTTGTTTTTCTTTTTCAAGATTACTTTGGCTATTTAGTACATCTAAAACTAATATAACACTGCATGTTAACTGTACTTCAGTTGTATATATATAACTGAAGTATACATATGTCATTATCATAGGAGTTTGGGGGAAACTAGAAGTCACGGGCAATCAGAAAGCCTACTTTCCAATTCCGGTTCTATCAGGAAACCACTTATCTATTTTACTTATTTTGTTTAGTCACTTAGATGCAGTTTCCAGGTCAGTAAATTGAGAAGGTTGATCTAGATAATTTCTAGGGTCTCTTCTAGCTCTTGAGTAACTGATTTTTCTCATTTTGTCTGGGATTGTCCCAGTTTCAACACTGAGAGTTCCATATCCCAGGAAATCCCTCAGTCCAGGGGTCTCTGTCAACATTCTGTGATTCCATATTAGGGGAAAGCTCTGTGGAAGAGGTGAAGGTTGAGCTGAGCCCTGCAGTATTTAAATAGGCAGAGGGGCACCTGGGTGGCTCAGTCGGTTGAATACCCAGCTCTTGGTTTCAGCTCAGGTGGTGATCTTGTGGGTCATGGGATCAGATTGCATGTTGCAATCCATGCTTGGAAGGGGGCTGCTTGAGGATTCTCTCTTTCTCCCTCCCTCCCTCCCTCTAATCACTGTCTAAAATAGATGCATAAATTTTTTAAAAATAAATAAACAGAAAATAAAGAATTCTCATCAAAATAGATGGAGGACTGGTAACATGTCAAGATAGTGACTAGCAGTCACATAGACAAAAGGAGGTAAGAGATGACATAGGAAACAAAGACCACATAGGACCATGTTAGGGGAAATTAAACATTGGAATTTAAACTCCATGTGAACCTCAATGGCAAGTCTTTATCTGTGGATTCTTTGTAAAAACAATGGTGATATTAGCAAATATTTGTTGACTGCTTACTGTACATCAGGCCCTATGCTAAACCCTTAACATGTTTTATCACTTCTAATTCTCCCAACAGGTTTACCTACCAGTAAAATTAGTAACTCCATTTTAATGATTAAAGAAAAGTAAGGATTATAGAGTTTCAGGGAACTGCTGAAGGTGATACAGCTAGCTTGTAACAGGGCTAGGATTTGGACCTTGTCCCTTTCAGGCCAAGCCCTTAACACTGACACTGTACCCTCATTTAATACTTATACTTTCCTATTATGTGTGCTCAAATAATACCTCACTATTCCCCATATTTAATTCTAAAAGGGGGACTTAATTCTTAGCAACTTTTATTATTCTTTGAGCCAACTATTGTGCTATGGCTATTGATGGCAACATGAATTAGAATTTCGTGTCAATATGGGAACTGGAAATCTCATGCTGGGGGATCTGCCCTCTGGAAGGTCACCACCAGCCACTGCCTACCATTTGCAAATAATAGTGCCCAGTTATGCTGTCTCCAATTCTCACAGCTTCTCTATAGAAAACCAAATAAGAAAGGATTCACTCAGTCTAAACACTGTATAAACATTTAGGATACAATTTTATGGTTTTTTTTTAAGATTTATTTGTTTATTTATTTGACAGACAGAGATCACAAATAGGCAGAAAGGCAGGTGGAGAGAGAGAGGAGAGGAAGCAGGCTCCCCACTGAGCAGAGAGCCCAATACAGGGCTCAATCCCAGGACCCCAGGACCACGACCTGAGCCGAAGACAGAGGCTTTAACCCACTGAGCCGCCCAGGCACCCCTACAATTTTATGTTTTTCTATCTTGGGCCCAAGAAATAAAGGATCAAGAAACCAATGTATCACCTTCTGGCTGTTGATGATAACCCACCAAATTAGCAAGATAGCCAGGTTTAGGGAATGTAATAAAGTTATAAAATGAGATGGAGACAAATTGAATATAATTTAATTTAAATATTAATTTAAACCTTCATTTTCCTGGGAAAGGAACTATGTAGTCCATTACAGATACTGTTATTGCATCCATTTCAAAGACAAAAAAGAATGTAGAAAAGAAGGAGGCCTTTAGGAGAATCCATTTACTTTCACAATGGTAGGGTTAATGTATGAAAGGAGAAAAATTACAAATAAATGTGATAATCATAATGAGGCTTAAGAAATGATTATTTTTACAATGAATGAACTGATAGTTTTCCCTATAACAACATTAGCTTAGTGAAGTTAGATATTTAAATGTAGGCTATACTTTACATTTCATAACCTTTTTAGAAAGTTAATATATATTTATTCTTGATTTTTCTCTCTATTAAGCACTCAATTGTGAAGAGATGATAGTATAAAGTAATTGATGGTTGGAAGTCATTCTATTCTACATTTAAGTATATCTGATACTAAAGGAGAGAAAAATAACTGCACACTGGAGAAATTTGCAAAACCTCTATGCACTTATGACAAGCAGTATTATACAAACTACCCCGGAAATGAAATAATGTGCTTCAATAACTGAATGCCGTTCTCCCACTGCAATAAGTTCACATAGAAATCTTGAAGTGATGAAATTAATTTTACCCACTTACTCTGAAGATGGTTATAATTAAAAGTATACTTTATCTGTGGAGTTAAGCCCTGCCTTTTTATCTTATTTAGAAGTTTCAATGTCTCTTAAAAGTATTAACTTGAAAAAGCTAGCTTCTATGTCCAAAATATGTTAGGTAAAAAACTACTAAAGCCAAGTGTCTCATCCCTGAACTTCAGGGTGTATATTCTTTGCAATTTGAGATTTATGGTGCCTGAGCCCCACTGACTGTCTTCTCTCACTTCTTCTCTATCCTTTGGGTAGGGGGAGATCAGTTAATGGACCGTTAGACAATTTTTGGTACCCACTTTCCCTGAAAACCTTATATAGAGGATCTATTCTCAGAAGCAAAATATCAGAGCAGGAAAAGCCCCATCTAATAATGGTAAATTACAATTTTAATTAGATTGGTAATTTAATCATGCAAATGTAGAAATTGAGTGATTGGGAGTGTAAAGGATCTTACTGTGGTTCAGGGACCTGGAGATCTTTGACTGAGAGGGAAGAATCAAGGAGGATGTAAAATTTGTCTTCTGGAATTTGAATAGCTGTCAAGTCAGAAGAGAGAGGTAAAGAAATGTGGCATATTCATCTTTGCATGCCAACATCTACCTCAGCCCCTGACAGAGCTACTCTATGATACTTGCTAATTGAACTGATTTGAATTAAACAATTCCTTCGAATCTTCAGAGAGCAAAACTTAGATCAAAAAAATAAGTCACAGGGAGGTAAACTCTGGCTAAGCAGAAGGCAAGGCTGCCAGTGAATTACAGCTGTACAAAATAGACTTCTTAGAGGAACGGTGAGATACTGCACCTGTTCAAGCAGAAGGTGTCTGGCCATCTGTGAGTGATCCTGCCAAAACAGCTCCTACAGTTGATGGGGATAGGGAGTAAGTGTAAATATTTCCTCTCTGCTAGTTCTAAGAGGCTATAGTCATTTTATGTGTACTCTGATTTTATTTTTTAGTATAATTAAGTTTGTCTGGTTGTCATCATTGTAGGTCATATATATTTTTCAAAGTTAAGGTTGTAATTTTATAAGTACAATGCTACAATTTTGATCATATACACTGAGTCATGGAAACATACTCATTTTCCTCATTTCTCATAATTATTAGGTAGATCTCCAAAACAGGGGTAGTATATGTGTCATAAGAGAGGCAAATCTAAGAGACTCTAAACTCTCGGGAACAAACTGAGGGTTGCTGGAGGGAAGGTGGGGGGATGGGCTAAATGGGTGATGGGTGTTAAGGAGGGCACTTTTTTAAAAATTTATTTATTTGACAGACAGAGATCACAAGTAGGCAGAGAGGCAGGCAGAGAGAGAGAGGAGGAAGCAGGCCCCATGCAGAGCAAAGAGCCTGATGCGGGGCTCGATCCCAGGACCCTGGGATCATGACCTGAGCCGAAGGCAGAGGCTTTAACCCACTGAGCCACCCAGGCGCCCCAAGGAGGGCACTTTTGATGAGCACCGGGTGTTCTATGCAATTGATGAATCACTGAATTCTACTCCTGAAACTAATATTACACTATATGTTAACTAAGGAATTTAAATAGGAACTTAGAGAAAAATATTTAAGATATTTTAAAAAAATACTTTGAACCAAGTCTACTTTCTGAATATTTGCCTCACACTCAGTTTCTACCAGTACATCAAAATAGTAAACATGGTCTCTATGGGCTATTGCATTTTGTAAGTAAGTTTCTACCAAATTAGTATAACCATTTCATTTCCTCTTTTACTGATTTTAGCATTACTTTTTTTTTGCCACCATTTTTCACTCTCTAGGATTCACATACTTGATGCATTACTTCCAAGACGATGAGATACAGTATGTTGTATTATTTACGCTTAGCAAGTATTGCATCAAAATCGACATAAACTTAATATCAAACCTTGGCAAATGTTTATTTTTGTCCAAAATCAGATGCAACAAATAAGGAGTTGCAGGGAAACCTAATAATAGGTTGTAGTATCTCAGATACATTATTAAATTGCATGAGGATTAAAAGAGGTCCTCAGCATGCTCCAGAAAACTCTCCTCCTTTCCCACGGTAATAACAATTTACAAGTTTATGAAGGGTGTGTGTAGAATGCCAAATCCAAATCACACTCAGAATGTTCACTGGGGTTCTAGTATATCCTCCTTTCTTTCCCATAATCTTATATTCTGCAGAATCTTCCAGACATCCACCAATGTCTCCTTTTCCTGTAAAGCCATCCCTGGTGGGCCCACCTCTCATGTATGAAGATCTCACTCCAATATCTAGTGTTTTCATAGTTTTTGCACAATGTGCAATTACTAAATATTTAGTCAAAATTAAATAAAAATTATTAATAAATAATACCTTGGACTCTAGCCAAACTACACAGTGTACTGTGTCATTCCCTAAGTATTTCCTCTATCTTCTCAGTGCATGAGAGTGGGATGGGGTATAGAAGACTAACTTACCTGCTGGGACCTTACCAGAAAACCTTGGTGTTCTGTGTCAACATGAATTTTGGCATGTTTTAAGAATTATTAATGAAACAGCAACACACTTTAATTCTCTGACTGAGCACTCAAAGAATGAGTAACTATTTCCAGGCAGAGATTTGATCTAGGGACCCACTGAGACAAGTGCCATTGCTGAGTTAAATGATTGTTTATCTTCTTTGTGGAGTTGTGCTTCTCATGTCTCCCAGGCAGCAGATTTCATCACAGAGCAGGTGTCTCTGAGACAGAGTGAAGTGAAGACTTTTCCTTCCTTACAGGATTCTGAGTGTTTCCTCCTTTTTTTTAAGCTTTATTTATTTATTTATTTGTCAGAGAGAGAGAGAGAGGATGAGAGAGTGGGTGCACACAAGCAGGCAGAGAGGTAGGCAGAGGCAGAGAGAGAAGCAGGCTCCCTGCCGAACAAGGAGCCCGATGTGGGACTCGATTCCAGGACCCTGGGATCATGACCCGAGCCGAAGGCAGCAGCTTAACCGACTGAGCCACCCAGGTGTCGCTGAGTGTTTCCTCTTGGTGTTTGTAATTTCTGTCCCTGGGATCCTGCATCTCCCCGCTCACAGTTGTCACATACTCACCATATGCTTATCCATAGGGATTATGGACTATTGATTATTGGCATTTGTTGGACTCATGCCTCTTATTTTTTCTAATTCGTAGTGGCCTTTTTTCTTTAGTGCTCTTTGCCCATCTCTATTTTCAGAGTTGATTTTTGACCTCATAGTTTATTGGATTTCTCTTTTCATATATCATTTAACATTTTTCTTTAGGCTTCACAGAATTCTCACACAAAGTTCAGTCACTATTATACTTCTTAAAACTTGTCAATCAGGGGCGCCTGGGTGGCTCAGCAGGTTAAGGCCGCTGCCTTCGGCTCGGGTCATGATCCCAGGGTCGTGGGATTGAGCCCCGCATCGGGCTCTCTGCTCTGCAGACAGCCTGCTTCCTCCTCTCTCTCTCTCTCTGCCTCTCTGCCTACTTGTGATCTCTATCAAATAAATAAATAAATTGGGGCGCCTGGGTGGCTCAGTTGGTTAGGCAACTGCCTTCAGCTCAGGTCATGATCCCAGAGTCCCGGGATCGAGTCCCGCATCGGGCTTCCAGCTCCACGGGGAGTCTGCTTCTCCCTCTGACCTTCTCCCCTCTCATGCTCTCTCTCTGAGATAAGTAAATAAAATCTTTAAAAAAATAAACAAATAAATCTTAAAAAAAAACTTGTCAATCAACAAACATCCAAGAACCCATATAAATTGTTTGACTAAGTTAATATCCAGAACTATATTCAATTCATGTCAATAGTCAGAACCCATCAGTCCTGGGTTAGTAGAAACATTTGTAAATTAAAGGTCAGTGTTTTATGTGATCATTTAGTGAGCATTAGCCGGAGTGTACCTGTGAAGCCCAGCCCCAGCCATACCTTGAGGAAAGAATCCCGAGTATCTGACAGAGCTGTACCACGATGGTTCTTTTGAAATAGTAACATTTCTGGCTACTTTTCCCTTCCCCCATTTCAAACAGTTGGTCAGGTTTTGTAATTCACCTAATGGATTTTTACAGAACACATGGAGATAGGATGGCTAAAGTCATCGGCTCTCCCTGGCCATGAGATGACATTTTGCTTGTCTCACAACTCATGTGAGGAGAGACAGAGGTGGCTTTTGAAGAGGGGAGGGAAGGTGATAGAGAAAAACCGAGATTGGCGCAGAGAGGGGACAGACCAGAAGTCGAGGGTCCTATGGAGAGCAAGGACGTACATGTAATTCAGAGGCAGCCCCCCAGGGACATGCCAGCCTTAGAGGCATGACTTGTGCCAGGCTCGAGGAGTCTGGGTCTCAGGCAGGTGGGTTCTCCGACTCACCAGGCAAGTCACAAACATGACTGGGAAGCAGCGGAATTGCCACCTGAGGAGACTACATAGAAGCCTTAATAAAAGCAGCCCCGTGGGATAGAGCTTAGATGAGGATTCAGGTTTAATTCTATTTAAATCAGAGAACACATGAATGTTTCTTACACACCTAAGTTTGTCTGTGAAGTGTGTAAACCTGGCGATTCACAGACCTGTACCCCTGGGGCTAATAATACATTATATGTTTATAAAAAATTTAAAAATTCTAAAATTTTTTTAAAAGATTCTTACCTACTACCCACAGAGATTAATCTGGAACTGCTTGGAATCCTCATGTCTGCACCCTGGACTGATTATAATCTCCATCTTCCAAAAGTGGCTTCCAAGACGACTGTGCTCATCTGCATCAAGAAGGAGAAACAGCATAGAGGATATCAGCGGTATGGTATGGAGGCCTCAGCTTGGAGGTGGCACATACCACTTCCGCTTGCATCTCCTTGGTGAGAACTCCATCATCTGCCCACACCTACCAGTAAAGTGAGTATAACCACATTATACTCGGTGGTATATTCTAGCTCTGTATCCAGGAAGAAAAAGACCTCAATTTAGAACAGAGAGCCAGCCTCTTCTAGTGTTTATCCTTCTGCTCACTAAATATCCATTTCATTCTTCCACATAGGGAACACAATAAACCCCCTCCTCGAGCAAAGATAACCCCAAATGCAGTCCAATCATTGAATACAACTGAATATCTAGGACCTCTGCGTGATCTGCCACTTTTCCACAAGACCCAGATTTTTTTTTATGGTTCGAGATATACATTGGATAAGCAATGGTAAATCAGGAACAGATTAAATACCATTAAAACTTTCATTCAGAATAGAGAAGAATGAAAACCACCCAGCAGTCACTGATCTATAGACATTATCAATCCTGCTGGGGTCCAAGACATTTCTTGTTTCTGTAAAAAGGAGTGAGAAATTGCTGATATTTGGAGAGTAGCTGGAGTGCAGAATCTCTCTATTTTTGACTTTTTCAAACTCTCAGAGTTGTCTTGCTAGCATGTGAGATCAGGACACTATTTGGCAGCAATTTTCCAGGGATTTGGCAAGATCGCAGATCATGCCAGATTTGAACTATATGGTTTCCAGCCTTGCTGAAGATTCCTGTGTTTCAAATTCGGCAAGGGAGTAACAGGGAAGGGCATTAGGACTACAAGTAGCTCAGATATCACCATTAGACCCAGGACTGGGGGCCAACACTGGGAGAGGGAAAGTCTAAAGAATGATGAGTGCTGAATATCTCACTGGCCCTCTGGGTTTACTTTGAGGGTCAGTTTTGATTCGATTTAAAGAAATGAACAATGGATATTTCTTCAACAACTGAATTTTAGGTTGAGATTTATACCTGTTACATAGGCAGGACTGTCCTCCAACCACAAAGATTTGGAAAGGCATATTAAAGAGATAGCAGAATGAAATGGGTATCATACTGATGTTGTTAAATGTGTCCAATTTTGAGGAAATATGATTGGCAACAAAAATTTTAGGTAAGAGGGGGCAAATGTTGGCACCATCAATGCAATACTGTCTGGGAAAACAAAAGCCCAGATTTCTTCTTAAAAGCCTATGCAACAGAGATAATAATACCCACTTTTCAGGGTTAAATTTGATAAAGTTTGTTAAGAACCTTGCACATTATCTACACTAGTAGCTATTATTGTTTAATCAACCAACTTTGGATGGCAGTCAAATTACCAGCCGATTACCAGCTAATAAAATAAACCACAAGATGGAGTCATAAACCAAAGTAAAGTACAATAAAGCAAGCTTCGTTTGAGTTAAGATCTGCCTTAAGGATCAGTGACTAGTCTATTCTGGAGTCCTGTCAACCACGTATGTGACTTTTGAGAAGTCTGCTTGCCAAAACTTTAATGCGTAGAGAATTCTGGCGATGTCAGCCCTGGTAGTTAGCGTGAGATGGGACAGGTGTATCTTTCTCACAGTCTGTGTCCCAGTAGCTCCGACAGTGGGAGCATTATGCCTCAGTGGGAGCATAAAGCCGTTTTTTCCTTTTTTGCCAAACATAAGCGTGAAGTATGAGAAAACCGTTTAATCTGGTGCTGACCTATGAAAGAGCAATCTATTGTAATACAGCCAGACATACTAGTGTCGTACTTACTGTAGTCACAGGCAACGCCATGATGATCTCCAAAGAGGTGCCTTCCCTCAGGAATCCTTAAGGGGAACATTCAGTACAGTTGATTTTCATTGTATGGGCTTATGCTGTGATGCCACCATATCCTCAACATGGTTTATTTATCGTGTTGTTGTTTTCACCTTTGTTTGAAACAACAAAGAAACTTCAGTCCTAAAGCACTTGAGCCCCTGATAGAAAAGCACACTGACATTGAAACTTCTGCATGACAAAGTACATTAATAAGAAAATCAGTCTGAAATTGTTGGCTTATAGTTTTTATCACCTATAAATGTTTTAAAAGAAATTATCTTTTCACAGTACTACGGATTCTCCAACTAATGGTATAAATTTTACATGGGAACAGATTGTTCCAGCTTTCCATTCAGACTGGTTGACTAGATCACTGACCATACCAGTGTTTATTACTGCGAGCGATCTTATGTAAAAAAGAAGAGAAGGAATTCATGTTTTCTTAGTTTGTTGATGCCTGAGGTTTAGAACCATTCCAAAGCACTGTTTGTCAGCTTTCTTTGAAGTGCACAAAATATTTTCAAAGGCTACACATAATTTTCTATGAAGTGCACCAAATCACATGGATCCCCTTACATACTTAATGTTGATATACTTGGTGCCTGTTCTTGTTACTTTGTTGGGCAAACCATGGACCAGGTAATTAGGGCCTAATACTCTTGAGATATCAGTAATCTTTCTACAGCTTGTTTTTCTGAGTGATACCATTAGATAATGAAGGTTCTTTGGTTTTAAGCAACAGCAATAATCTCATTTTGCTGAAGTTAAACAGAGTTTATATGGAACACTGTTGGTGGGGGTAGGTTTTTAAATGGGCCAGGACCAAGGCTGTCTGTCCTTCAAGCTGCCAAACAGGAATCAGCAGCTGGGACAATGAGAACATCCCTCTCTTAATCTCCCACCCCAGGGAGAAATGAAATTCTAGCCATTGTTAATCTTTATTTCTCTGGCCAAGATTTATACTGATTTGGATTGGGTCACTTGCTCACCCCTTAGCTGGGGTAGGACAGAACCTGTGTTCACAGGCCTCAGACTACATTCACTGAGGAAGAAGTAATTCTCGAGTGCTTTGAGGGAAAGTAAATGGATGCTGGCCTGCCAAATCCAGCGCATTTCTGCTGCAACTATAGAATTTTTTTTTTCCACAGAAGGAATTGTACTAAATTGTCATTTACTTAATTCCTCCTCCCCGCCGACATCCAAACAGGCTGAAAGTTTCCTTCTGTTCTCCATTAGGTAGTTTAACTCTTACTTGATGTAAATCCTCATACTTGGAGAAAAGAAAATGATATAAAGTAGATAGGGGAGGTTCGATGGGAAGCAGAGACGAGTTGCTGCAGGGGTCCCTGGAGAGGAGGAAAATCACCCCCACCTTGCCCAGATGTCCTCTTGAACTTGAAGAAGGACATCAGGGAGCCTCTGTGTGCCACAGCACAGTGTTGCAGCCTGTGAGGCAGCCCTCCCTGTCTCCGCAGCAAGGAAAGCTTGCCAACCCCCATCTGCTTTCAGCTTCGGCCTGCTTTCAGAGCTCTGAAAAGACTTGAGAAGAGATTTCCGCTGAGGTGCCCAGCAGCTGCCACTATTCCAAAGAAGAGGGAAGGGCACAAGGACCCATCCACATTCTGAGGAAGGAAGCATTCCTGAAGGAGGTGCTGAGGCATAGCCGGAGGCAGGGAGTAATTTTACACATAAACTTTTCAGAGTTTTCACTTTCCTTTTATCTACATTGTCACAAATGGCAGGATTTCCTTCTTTTTTAAGGCTGAATAAGATTCCATTATAGGTATATACTACATGTTCTTTAACTATTCATCTGCTGATGGACAGTCGAGACTCGACTTATTTTTTAAAATTGGGCTCAGGGGGGCGCCTGGGTGGCTCAGTGGGTTAAGCCTCTGCCTTTGGCTCAGGTCATGATCTCAGGGTCCTGGGATTGAGCCCCGAATCGGGCTCTCTGCTCAGCAGGGAGCCTGCTTCCCCCTCTCTCTCTGCCTGCCTCTCTGCCTACTTGTGATCTTCCTCTCTGTCAAATAAATAAATAAAGTCTTAAAGAAATAAAATAAAATAAAATTGGGCTCAGGTACTCCAAAGTTAAGGCAGACTTTTTTCTGCTGATCTGAATTGGTGACTCGTATATTTCCAAGATAAGAGAACTTAATGCGGGGCACCTGGGTGGCTCAGAGGGTTAAAGCCTCTGCCTTCGGCTCGGGTCATGATCTCGGGGTCCTGGGATCGAGCCCCACATCGGGCTCTCTGCTCAGCGGGGAGCCTGCCTCCCCCTCTCTCTCTGCCTGCCTCTCTGCCTACTTGTGATCTCTTTCTGTCAAATAAATAAATAAAATCTTTAAAAAAAAAAAGAACTTAATGCCTTGCCATTCCTAAAGTCCCTAAAGAAGTACTTAAAGCCCTCTAATTTATATTTTAATCTGTTAAATGAATACCTCTGGAATAATGTGGGGGCAGTACAGGGTACTTACAGGAGAGAGACCACTTTCACTTAACTTCTGCAAATGTGTGTTTTGAGGGAGAGAGATATTAACTAGTGAAAGGTCTCATAAGATTTTGCCTCCTCAGATTTGGGCAAATAATCTAGCTTTGGGTAAACTAATATGTGTCTGGCACATATGCGAAGTAAGTGTTCAATGGCCTCTAAGAAGAAGGAGCTGACGATGGTGTCGCAGTGTGGTCCAAGCTATTCCATCTAAATGGCTCGCAAGGTGTGTGTCTGTCATAGATTCTCCACAGTTCACTGTTTAATGAAAGTCATCTCCCAGTGCAACAAACATAGGTGCGAGACAATTATCTAAATATTTGCAAAGAGTCAAACTCTTATTTATACAATTTCAGAATTATTCCACTTCTTGCTTTACTTTGCCTTGAACAAGAGTGAAACCATTGATAAAAATTGGAGGTGCACTGCAGAGGGAAGAAAAATGAAAGAATAAAGGAAAGGGCTGATTTTTATCCCAAGCATAGTCAAAATGCAGGAGCTGTGGGTTAGTGTTCAGGTGTGAAGCGTTAATAATGGAATACTTCAGGGTCCGCTCTCTGTGCACGCGTCAAATAGTAAGCTTCTTGAGGGCGCACTACGTTGCACGTTATAGAGATTCGGTAGTATACGTATGACTTGGATTGAACCGAGCTCTGAAGTGACTTGCCTTAATTACTTGCTGACTGAAAACCCTTGCCTGAACATACACAACCCCTACCATTTTGGAGGAGGAAATAGCTGGTATACATGGCTTTCTTAATATAGAAAGTAGTTTTACTAGTTGTTCAAATGTGTTTATGTCTTTGGTCTTATTAATGGAAGTCTTCTAGTCAAGTCTTCGCATGAACTGTCAGCAGATGAGTCTGTAGGGCTGTCTTACACGCATCCTTGTGTCATATATTCAACTTATGCCTAGACACCCTCCCCAAAAGAGAAGCATAGGAGCACTCTCCTGTAGAGCCAAGCTCAAGTTTCTTTTGTATCTTTTCCTTTCTTTGACATTCACATCTTGATAGAATTAAAGACTGAGGGTTTTCATAATTTAACTTGCCATCAGCATACACTGAAACCAGAGCAGAAAAACAAATACGCATTGGCATCAGAGCCCAAATTCCCGTGCATAACTTAGAGGAACTCAAGCAGAGAATGTAATTACATGCTGAAATCAAAATGATTATTGATCTGCAAATCCTCATCTATAGACAAAGAGAAAAAATATTCTGAGAACAGAAGACACCCAATGCATCTAAGTGTTATTTCCTGATGTTTTGTTGGCGTGTGGATAAAATGATAACTGAGGGCAAAGCCACACCTTTGTAGTATTCTCTACATGCGTATTCCCGGAGATTGATTTTTCTTCAGATTCTTACTTAGCATAACTTCAGATATCTTAGGCTGAAAATTCATGTCCCTGGTTTTCAGTGTCTGCATTTTTAAAAAATTTTACTTAGTTAACATAGAGTGCAATAGCAGTTTCTGTGGTAGAATTCAGTGATTCGTCATTTATATACAACACCCAGCGCTCACCACAAGTACCCTCTTTAATCCCCATCACCCATCTAGCCCATCCCCCATCCTGCTCCCTCCATCAACCCTCAGTTTGTTCTCTATTGTTAAGAGTCTTCTGGGGTTTCCCCCATCTCTCCTTTTTTTCTTTTCCCCCTTCCCATATGTTATCTGTTTTCTTTCTTAAATTCCACATGTGAGTGAGATCATATGGTATTTGTCTTTCTTGGAATGACATTTCGCTGAGCATAATACACTCTAGGGCTCCATCCATGTCATTGCAAATGGCAAGATTTCATTCTTTTTGATGTCTGAGTAATATTCCATTGTACACCACTCCTTCTTCTTTCATTCATCAATCGATGGATATTTGGCTCTCTCTATAGTTTGGCTATTGTTGATAATGCCACTATAAGCATTGGGGTGCATGTGCCCTTTTGGATTTTCAGCTTCCTGTTTATAAGACAGCTATTGCCATTAGCATTCATCAAAGTGTACTGATATTAAATAACATTCAAAGAATTAGACTTTAAATATACAGAACTAAAACTTGGCATACAATAGATCATGCTTCAAATTGTATTTCTTAGAACACTTTGTTAACCTTGTCTGTAAGAATTTTGGGTGCATTTTATCTAGAATAAAATTCTGTAGACCCCAGTTGCTCACTCTATCAGTTGAGGTCTAGTGAGGAAACAGAAACATCACCATGATTTGCCCAGAGAAGATTTACATAAAGAATTAATAATGAATACAAGGCAGCTGAATAGTTGAATACTAAATGGGGTAAAAGAAAACTCTGGGGGGTCTAGGGATAGCAAGTTCTAACACACCTATACTATTTAGGCTAAGGTGAGTTGACAAAATAATCATAATGACTTAGCAGAGAGTCCTCCCCAAGACAAAGGTCCAGACCTCTTCAAAGAGGGCAGCAACAGGCACCCTGCAGGATCAAAGAAACTTGAGGGAGGACACAGATCACAGCTGGTGGCACACTGAAGGTGTGGCTGGCTGCCACTGATCCAGAGGGCTGCTAGGCTCCTGTGCTGACTAATAAGAAAGAGGGACCAGTACTCGGAAGGAGAGTGTCTTCTGTGCTATTGCCTAACAGTGTCCCTTCAACTTTTTCTATGGTTGAAACACTGCATCACTAGTCAAGAGGCATGTTTCTAAGTTTTGCCTCTGATATCACAAAGCAAGGCAAAAAATGGAGGATTGGGGGCTAAAAGTCAAGAAATGAATAATTGGGGCATTCACACATATGCTTACGTGTCCAAGGTCTTATTTTTTAATATAATGGCCAATATAACATTTACGTGGTTTCTTTCATTATCTCAGTCAAGAGTAACAAACTAACATGATCCTAGAAGCCTAGCAGATAACCCAAATGAGTGAAAATAGGATATATATGTCCAACCACAGGGAGTGGTGTGCACTGCAGTGAAGTGAATGCGCCTTGCCTCTTAAAAGTGAACCAGTTCATACCTGAGTATCTGTGGTCTGCATACAGACCCCATAATACTGTGTTAACAATTATAAAACTAAATAATGAAACTGCCTGTCTACAAACCAGAGGATTTAGTTCCATTTTTTTTTGTATGGTGAGAAATGTCATTCTCAAGTTAGTCATGGAACCCACAGATGCAACCAGTCATCCAGTTTATTAGACTGGATCTATCATTCATCCACTGTTTACAGGTTGTTTGCTATAAGACTGCCAAATAAACAACTCACAGTATTTAACCAGATATATGTATGAGTGGGTTTGGAGCTAATTAAAAGTAATCATTTTTATTCTACATTGGAAAAAAAGGAAATGAGGGAAGCAAAATTCCCTGTATTTTACTATTCTACATGTTATGCCTAATTTGAATTAGGATTCATTTTCCACATTGGCAATTCCCTTGTTTATAATTTAAAGAGCAATGATAATAGTAGCATCAGACTCTATTACAATTACTTTGTGGAGGTAAGAAAAAAAATAACCACTTAAAGCACCGTAATTACATCAATGTTATTAAATCCTCTACGTGTGTTTTTAAATGTCAAAATCCCAACATTAATTACCTTTCTGCACTGAAGCATGAAATGGCTTCAAAGTCCTTAGCTAAACAAGGATTGGGACAAAATGAGTAAGGCTAAAGGCTGGACCTCAGAGCACCAAAAAGATGTGGCTGTAGAAGAGAGACATACATATTCCATAACCATATGTTTGGTATCTTCTGCATGGACCGAATCTCATGTGACTTTGTTTTTCTTTTCAATAAAGGTGATATATTAAACATATAATTAAACGCATTGGGTGTTTTATATCTTCATAAGATTTTTCACATAAACATGAAACTCTCTTTGTCAAACCCTGGGTTCTAATTTCCATTTTGGAAAATCTATCCATTATAACTATATAACAGCAACAGAGGAACCCTCAGATTTCCCAACAGTCAAAAACCGAAAGTAGCCTTAGTTAGCTGGATTTTTTTTAAAGATTTTATTTATTTATTTGACAGAGAGAGATCACAAGTAGGCAGAGAGGCAGGCAGAGAGGGGAGGAAGCAGGCTCCCCGCCAAGCAGAGAGCCCGATCCGGGGCTCGATCCCAGGACCCTGGGATCATGACCCAAGCCGAAGGCAGAGGCTTAACCCACTAAGCCACCCAGGCGCCCCTAGTTAGCTGGATTTTAAAATCAGGTGTGTTCAATGGATTACACAAAGTGAGGCAGATATACACTTCCTTGTATTTCACTTCCGCAGCCAGACTGGAGGCTGTACACCCTAGCGATGGGCACTGAGATGCGCTCACCCTCCAGGGCGAGCTTCCCATTCCAGCTGTGCCTTCGCTAGTGATGGCGTCCCCTGCAGGAGACCCAGTCGCTGAGCCCTGCCTTACTTACCTGCGATAGTAAGCTTCTAGAGCTATTGTAAGGACTGAAAGTACTCCCTGCAAAGTGCTCAAACAGAGCTTGGTACAATACATTTTGGCTTTTTAATTTGAAATATACTGCAATGGTTTGTATCCATATAGTAGGAGTGAAACAATGCAACAGTATTTTAGGTAAATCTGACCGTCATTTTATATTACAAATTTCCCTTTTTTCCTGCTTATTTTGTCTCCCATCCTCTGCTATTTATTACCTACCTACTGTGGCTCTACTTCTTTTTACATTCTGTTTTCTGTAGAAAATATATATAGATTTTTTTTTCTCTTCAGAGTAGTCCGTCATTCCCCCTCACGTCAGTGGTCATGTTTCACCATACATTACCCTACTGCAATACAAAACTGAGTCAGAATGGAGACACCGCCAACCAATGATGGGAAAAGAGCGCAGCCAAAGAGTGGGGTCACTGCAGCCACCTGACAGAAATTTCTAGATAGGCAGTGAGGAGCTGATGGCTTCTATCCAAAGACCTTCTTTTACATATTGTCAGTCCTCTCATGTGCCCCCACCCCGCTATCATTCCACCAAACTCTTACATCCAGATGGAAATCCCTAAGAAGATCAATCCAAAAATTCTCTTCTGCCTCAGTAGAGACAAACTCCCATTTATCCAGTGCACCTCTTCTTAGCCATCAGCATTATTCAAAAGGAAGGAAGTGCCACTTAGTAATTGTGTTCAAGGTGTGAACCTCTCAGATGTATGAGCAGTTGCAAGCAGAATACTGTAAACCAAACCAGTCTTTACGGGTAGTATCAGCGCCTCTGTGCAGGACACCCTGGAACCCCAGAACTGCTCTTCTTGGGCTCAGTGTGGACTTCCATCCATCACCTGACGAGAGAATGTTTGGAACTTGCCTGCCAGCCAACAGGTGCATTTCTCCAGTTTTGCCACCTCTGTACCAATCGCAGTGTTTGTGAAACATTTAAATACCTTCTTGCACTTTGCCCTTATAATTTTATAAGAAAAAGAATTTTAAGAAGGAAGACAAAAGAGAAGGTAGTGAAGGTCAAATCTAATGCAACTGAGACAAAGATTGAAATCATGCTTTATGCCAAGAAAAGACCCTCAGTGGACTCACAGGCTGATCATAGGTTCAACTGTGGAGGAAAAGAACATGAAAGAAAGCACCTTAGTAGCTGGGTCTTAAAAGCGGACTCCAGTACCAGTTTCTGTGGACCCACAAAGAGAACAAGAAGCTGAGTGAGGTTTAAAACCATGACACAGAAAGTGTCATGTTTACATGATTCTTAATCCCTTGCCCATATCGAAGTATGAAACTGGGAAGGCAAAAGGAAGGTTTGAGGGAGCTGTTTGTGTGCTGAGGGTACCTCAAAGATGTACTAACTCAAGTCAACAGAAGGACTTTAAGGAGGTAGAGCCAATTGGTGTCCACTGCAGGCTGGGGAATATCGTGGATCACGGTCTGACTCTCACCGGGAAATCTTAGGGCAACAGACAGGCTACACAGAGCACAGAAAAACAAAGGACAGAACAGGTGGCTGGGTTGGGGAGCCACACTCTCAAAGCTCACCAAAGCAAAAATGAGTGTTTCCCTTCTTTAGTGGGAAGGGATGGAGCACAGGCATGGTGCCATATGTTTATCTTACATCCTGTCCCAAAGAGTTGCCTAGTGGGGTGGAAAGACTTAGTAGAAGGTGCTGGAGAGAGTGCTAGTTATCTGGGGACTGAAAACAGAGAAGCAAAACTGGAAGGAATACAGAAGTAGCTGTAGGAAAGGGATCCAAGAGATTAGGGTTGTGGGAAATACAGAGAAAATTTTCCAAATAATCTCTGTAAATACTCACAGGAGAGTCGACTTGAAACATCTGCTGTGTCCAGAGAAAACTGTAAAATTGGCATTAGCCAGGGGAGAATTCTTTGTTTCCTCTTCCTCCTCGGTGTCTTCCAACCCAATGGTCCTCAGCAAATACAGAAGTACGACTGGAACTACAAAGTGGAGGGGATATTAGAAGCCCCCGCTCTACCACTGCAGGCAGTGAACTTGGGAAAGTCTCAGACTGGGAAAAAATGAGCTATCAACTTTCACTGGTTCTGAATCAGTCATCGGGGACTTTCCCTCTCTTCAAGGAGCCAGTGGATGGAAATTGGGGGTTCAGTGAATTTGAAGGGGAAAAAAACAGTTACATAGCTATTTTCATTAACCTCTTACTGAAACTTAGCCTCTCCTTTAGTTATAAATGCACGTAACTCCACACAGAAGTGTGTACACACTTCCGCAGTGTACTTGCGGAAACAAATTAACATGGACAGCCTGGGAGCATTATCCTTAGAAAGGCCTGCGGGCAAGGTTGACCCCTGGCTAAACCTAGGAACTACAATTTGAGGAGTATTCCCACCCTGCACTAAGTGATATGGGTGGTTCCCTGGCCCTAGACTGTTTGTGCTGGCAATGTGGCTTATGGGGAGCACCTGCTTTCTTGCTGGGAGTCCAGAGTTCTGGTACCTGCTGGGTAGGTGGTGCTTATGTGACCAGCCCCTGGTAAAAACCCCCAGTGCAGAGTCTTCCCATGGGCTCCCCTGGGAAGAAACACTGCACACATGTTGCTAATTTTTGTTTGGTGGGGGGAGGTGAGGGGGAAGAGTGCACCCTGGCTGACCTCAGGGAAGAGAGCAATCATAAGGAAGCGCACAACGATTCCCCCAGACTCTACCTGTGTTTTTTTCCTTCCTGTTCTGGCTGTATATATTCGCTGTGTCGCCATAAATCATCCTAGCTCTGATCACAGCTACCGGTAAGTGCTGTGAGACCACCTAGTGAAATGTTTGAATGTGGGTGGTCTTGGGGACTTCCAGCACAATGGTGGAATTTGCTAACTAACCTAAACTCACTGAAATAGACCCCAGTGTTATTGTGGGGAAAGAGTGCGGGGGCAGGGAATGACTAGACCCTGGTATGTGGGTGGTTGTAGAGTTACTTCCCATGGCATGAAGCAGCAGTTGAGCTGCTGTTTGTGATTGGAGGCAAAAGTTCCCTATGCAACGTCAAAATAATCCATTTCTAGGAGAGGTGGCTCGATGGACCCCCCAGCTCTCTGGGGCCACACAGGCTACCGCCCATGCTGTGAGGGAAAAGCCTCCACAGCCCGGGTGATGATTTGTTTGTCTCTCTCCTTCCTCTGGGCAGGGAGAAAAGGACCCAAATATAAACATTAGTTTGTAGCTGCTTTCTCTTGTAAGTGGGCGGTAAAAAGGCTGGAGCAAGGCTTTAAATAAAACAGAGGGAAAAAGAAAGAGAAAAAACCACCTTAGCCATTTTTCCATCCTAGCTGCTACTGAAGCCGCCCCGGGCCCCGCAGTCCTGCTGGGTTCTCCTGGCAAGCCATGATGTGAACCCTGGAAATGGAGAATTTACTGCTAGGGGTTTGCATAAACTCGTGATAAAAAAAAAAAGGAATTTTAAATCACAGCTTTGCATTTTGTGGCTATTGCATCCGGATATATGATACAAAAATAATGTAGAATGTTACATGCTTTTCAATTTCGTAAATGCTAGAGGGGTCGTCTCAACCAGGGAAAGCTGCAAAAAAAAAAAAAAAGTGTAAATGGAACACATGGAACATAGCTCCCTTGTTGTTGTCACAGGTGGGCAGATTGAAATTTAAACTCATAATATTGGAAACAGGTCTCTGTAATTGATGAATTTTTGCTATGGTTTTGCCTATTGTAGTCTCAAGAGAAAAGGAGCCAATGTCCAGATTAAGATACACTTTGGAGATTTTAGAAAGCATTTTTTAATTTTGCTAATGAGTTCTGGAAATATCAGATTTCTGACCCTTGGGAGCTGATGATTTTCTGGTTCCTGGTATGCACATTTTTGCCGGGGGCAATTTGGACCCTAAGACGAGGTAAAAAGTGCAGGGGAAAGATTTGCTTGTCACTTGGACTTGGAACACAGGTGCCTGGCCCTACAGGGTCTGTTTTGCTGCTGCTGAGGAAAAGCTGCTGGCATTTTTGATTTGCTGACTTCCCAGACGCTATTTGGCCCGAGGGGACTCCAAGTTGAAACCTGATACTGCCTGCCCTGGGCTGTTTCTGGGCGAGGCCCGAGCTGCGCTCCGCTAAAGCAGACACAGGCTCAGGGAACAGATGTCAGACTCTGGGACGGCTGGAAATGTAGGACACCCCTCTATGGGGTTGTAGTTATGAAAATGTGATGGTTACTGGCTAGACCCGCTGGGTCACTTGTGGATGTCTAAGGAAAGGGCTTGTTCTTGAATGAGGCTGTATAAAATGAAGCTGCAGAAGGACTCCATGTTTCTGATGAGGAGCCTGACTGCCTTCCTAACCTGTGATCCCCGTTGAAAGCTGCACACTGGCGTAGTGTGACCGTCTGCCCATCTCTGACAGATCACACTCTGGAACCCCTGGGAGGGTGGGATGTGTCAGTGCTGTTGGCTGTATTCTGCTTTCCAGATTAGTTGGGATTTGCAACAATGGCTTGACAGCCCGACTCTACCCTGTCACCTTTCTTCTGCTGTACACACCTTAGTAAGGCACTTGGATCGTTCAGGGCAGCTGTCTCCAGAAAGGAATTGATCTTTTCTAGGCTGCTCACTGGAACAATGATCAGGACAAGAAGTCTGGAGAGAGGAGAGGTTATGTAAATTCATTTTTAAAAAATATTGAAAAATCAGGATTTCACCCTGACCATTTCTTTGCCTTGGCCACTTCCTGAATATGATGTGTCTTTCTGGTTAAGTAGTACGAAAAACGTTATTCAGTGAAATGCTTGTGTTCCTCTTGCAGACAGCCCTTTCAGATGAAATGTCTGGGCAAAAAAATAGAGAGAGAAATGACGAGAAATTGTAAAGCTAAGATTAGTGAGTGCGACACACAGATGTTGCAACAACAAAACCTTGGTACGTGGGGAGGGAGGCACAGGGGTGGAGGTGGGGCATTAATGATCTTGGATTTCCAGAACTGCTCCTAGAAGCTCTTCCCTCTTCCTGAAGGAAAACCATGCTGCCAGTGCCAGCTTCCCTGAGCCCTTTGGATTCCGGAGGATTGCCAAGCCCAGGCTGCATGTGGCAATGGGACACTGAGCTGCGGGATCCTGCCCGGTCCCCGCAGAGTGCCTCCACGAGACCTCCACACTCAGCAGGCTGCAGACTAGCATTGCTGACAGAACTCTTCGGAACTGACCACCTCAGGCACTTCCTCTGAAAGGCACCACTGAGAACCCTGAGGCAGGAGGAACCACACAGGGAAGCCACACGGGGGGCAGCCATCAGCAAGTACTGCATGACCAATGCCTGGCCTGTGTGGGGTGCTCAAACTTTGTAAACTCTTTGTTTCCCAGGACACATGTACCCTCAGGGACCGTATTTCTTGGATGTGTGCCCTGACCATCAGGCCTCAGCCCTAGAAGGCTTGGGGACAGCTTCATTTTACTTGTCAGGCTGTGCTGGGCCAGAATTGATCCCTCAAGCCTGATTTAAAAAAAAATAAAAAGATTCATACATGAAGTTATGAACGAAGCCACCTGGCTTTGTAAGACAGCGCTTTATGGTTCATGGTCTGTGTTTTAACTGGCTAAGTCCAGAACCCCCAAAAGGCATATGTGAACTGTAGGTTGGCCTCATCCTGTTGCATAGTCCTACTGATAATTCTGTAAAGACACCTTGGCCGTGGGCCAAGGGAGTGGTTTATGCAAACGAGTTAGCACAGCAAGAGTGAGACAGCTATCCTTAGAACTGCCTCTGAGCAAGGCTGACCCTTGGCTGACATCTGGGAACCTGCATTTATGGAGTGTTTCTGCCCTTCCCTAACTCGTAAGAGTGACTCCCTGGGCCTAGAATGGGCAAACAGTGGGGTTTATACCAAGCATTTGCTTTCTTTCTCTGTGTTTGGAATTTTGGTATGTGCTTGGTGAAAGGTGTCTATGTGAGTAGCCCCCAATAAATAGCCTGCACTCTGAGTCTCAAAGAGCCTCCCTGGGCAGAAATATCACATACATGCTGCTGAATTTTCATTGCTGAGGAAGAGTGTGCGCTGTGTGATCTCTCACGGGAGGGGGAGAGCAAAGAGCCCCTTGAACATTCTTCCAGACGCTGCTTGGGCCTTCCCCCTTGTGATCAGGCTATATTTCCTTACCACATCACTATAATAAGTCTCAGTCCTGAACACAACTGTATGCTGTGTCCCATGAGAGCTTCTAGCAACTCTGAACGGGGTGGTGACCTTGGGATCTCCCAATACAGTCACCAACAGAAATGCATTTTCTTTTCATATTGTAGATGTTATAGATTATTTTGAAATTTCAATTATATTGATGACTTCTTTGAAATGAAGGTAGATATCAGACTTGCCACTAGTTTGTTACTTAATGTATTGATAAGGAAGCATATACAGGATACATTTTAAATTATTTTTAATATTAGACATTTTTACTATCCTATTTTGACATAATTCATGTATTTTATAATCCTGAGTATTTTATTTTATATTATTCTGAAACCTGATTCTGAGATGTCCAGGCACTCACCAGGCTGCCGAAGGGGTCTGCACATAAGTTGAAGACTTCCTGCATTGGGTTACTACCCTGGACTTAGATGTATTAATCATTAATGGGCAATTTATTACCTAGAAGTGAATAAACATTTGGTACCCAAAGCTCTATCCAGGGAGAAGGAAGACCTTGTTCTACAGGTTACATGTACTGGGGCAGCAAGAGTCAACAATAAAGTCACTTTATGATTTTATGCAATGCTTCTTCAATGTAATAGTTACATATGTATCTAAATGGTGAGATACCACTAGGGGTTTATATTCATGCTGAGCCTTCTACAAGTACAATGCTCTTTTACACAAGTTTCTTGTTGAACTTTATTATATGAAGTGTCAGACGGAATCTCTGAAAATCTGAGGTCACTTTCAGGTGTTTCTGTGATCACAGATGGCCACTTAAGTCCAGTTGTTCCAAGGACAGTCTTCCATAAGGGAAATGGAAGTGGAAGTGAAGATAGAGCCGAGTCAGCCCTCGCCAACCTTGGCATGCAATAATAATGTCCTGATGCCACCTACAAATATAACTTAATTTCCGTTTATGTTGGCTGGGTTTTTGATATTTTTTGAAGCCCAGCTTAAGCTCTGAAATTTTTTACAATCAAGTTAGTGGTCAATATTGTAACATTATAATTTAATATTACAAATGTGACTTTAGCAGGTTCAGTGGAATCACTAAAGGTAGGATAATGGCTCATTAGAGCAGTAGTCAGTTCTTTCCTTGGAGATGTACGGAGATTTGTTACCTGCTGACACATGTGTTTCTCCACCATGAAACAGTATGGAGCAAAGGATTTGCTAATTGTCTACAACTAAAGTTTTTCTTTAATTGAATACAAAAATATGCATATAAAAATAAGAAAGTTTATTTGTCCTTTTTTTTTTTTTAACACTTCTGCCCCTGGCTCCTTTTTCTTACATGGTCGGCTGCACCTGTGTGGCCCCCACACCTTCATAACTTCGCACAAAGCATCTCCAGTATCATATCATCCATGCTAACCGAACCAATGATGGGCCTGAAGAACAGTTCCACGATGACGTTGGCATTGATGAATCTCAGCAGGAAGAGGACACTATTCAGTTCAGTGATTCTGGCTTGGTACCTCCTGTGTGTCATCCTGATGTGGTCGATGAGTATCTGCTGAGTTCCCCACTGGAGTCCCTGAATGTACTTCACACACTGAAGGCCTGGCAGGCCTGGAGGAGCAAAAGGCAGAAGAGTCCCTTTATTGTCAACAGCTCACTTGGCATTCTGAGCTCATTTAAATATGTCCATTTCTGCCCCTTCCCACATTAGACAAGAGTTTAAGCTTCCTGCTTTAAAGGGCTTTCTGGGACAAGGATAAAATGCCAAGCCAGTTCTAAGTTTTCAGAAGCACTGCTTCTGAGAATGAAGGATCATCCAGGTATAGTCACTGTTTGTATCCTCACGTGTAAAAACTGCTGGCCCTGGGCCAGCACATGCTCATTTATTCACTATGACAGTAGAATATCATTTAATGAATTATGGCTCTATTCACTGTAGAAATAGGAAGACATTAAGATTATCTCAAGAAGTGAGCACTTGACATTTTACCTGTGGGAAACAGGCCATTGTAGAATGACTACAGGTTTTGCCAGATGACAAGTATTTCACCATCCTCCCTTGAGTTTCCCACTAATACCATGATTACCCAGCTGCTGGGGGTAAACTTCACAGCCACAGTGACTCATGAGTCTCATTCTAATTGTTTTTTGACAGGATGATTTTAGTCTTGAGCCCCAGAGTAATTTAAGAGATAACACTGGCCATTTAGCTCACTGTACTATGATTTCTGTGTTGGGGCAGATTAAAAAAAAAAACTGATTTTAATGAATATTGCAAAAGCATCTTTTAAAAAATACTAAAGAAAGAGGTCTTTAAAAGCACTGTCTTACAGGCATTAAAAAGTAAACATGCAAACATCATCAATTTCAACATGGTTTAAGAGTAACTTTTCAAACAGGGAATGCCTGACCTTATTGCAGTATTATGTGATAACCCTGGTAAAAGTGAATGAAACACAATGTAGGAAAGATAATGTACCTGTAAATTTTATAAAGACGGTGTTAAGAGGAGGCTGCTTTTAAAAGTCCTTTGATCCTACATGACAGTAATATTATTGTAAAGTTCTTTAACTTGTATTGAAGTCATTAACAACTTACTGTGCTGTTTAAGGGATATCCGTGATGATGCAATCACTTTCCTTCCCTTTCTTACAGAATCTAGCAGTGAAGTATTTCAAAAGCACCATGGTGACCAGAGTAGCAGGACCAGCCTGCATTCTTTAAAAAAATAGTAATAGTAACAGGCAAGTCATTCCTATCATAGGCAAATAGGTCTGATAAAAGGAGAAGGAAAGTAGGCCATACCTGTGTTCCAGGTTTCATTTCTGATTACCCCACTCCACACGTTAACAATCCCCTACACTCATTATCCAGACTTGAGACCCCGTTTTATTGTTTGAATTCCATTGATGAGGAGAAGAGGAGGCTTGCATCAATCTCTACCAGGAATTTGACCTCTAGGTCTAGATTCATGGCTCCTTAGAATGCCATCTTGTGAACTCCCCATCCCTTTCCTCTGCTTTCATAACACACCCTCCTTTTCCACTGTCCTGCCCCAACCCCCACAAAAAGCAGGCCCATAAAGTAAATTCAGGAAAGACATAATGTGAAGAGAAGGACTCCACAATAATAAAAATAATGTTTACACATAAAGATCAG
Organism: Taxidea taxus jeffersonii; assembly: GCA_003697995.1. Taxonomy (NCBI): domain Eukaryota; kingdom Metazoa; phylum Chordata; class Mammalia; order Carnivora; family Mustelidae; genus Taxidea; species Taxidea taxus. Next base: position 25,690 of record RCUC01066088.1, read on the forward strand.
AGAATACAAAAGGATAAACATCAAAGAAAGGCCACACACCTAGCAGGTGCATTTGTGTTTAAAACACACTCAGCTTAGCTGATTAAATTCACAGTGAGAGGATTCAGAGAAGCAGAGAGAGAATAAGGGAGATGCATGTGTGTGACCAAAGTATGCTAAGCAGAGTGGAGGGAAAGAAGCAAACTAGTTGAATGTAAAGTTCCGGAAGCTGAGCCCCTGCTTTTCTTTTGTATTCCAACAGAATAAAGTCCATGGGAGATGTTTAAGAACATTGGCTGAAGAAGCAAGAAAACACTGTATTCCAAATGATCTTAAGAATCACCTTGGTCACTTATGACAAACGCAGATTTTCAGACCCTGGACCATGACTACCAAAAAGAACCTTCAGGGAGGAGCCTGGTAAGACTTTAAACAAGTGCCCCCTACTCCCTATGCATAGGCAAATTTGGAAAACACTCATATAAGCAAAAGGTGACCTACAATGATCACTGGAATGAGCTGAGGGCTCCAGGTCTTCCAATGTGAGTTCTGAATGAAATATTTTCCTATTAAATATTGTTCTATAGACTTTCAAAAAATGCAGTCAGGACATAACTGGAGCATTCTGGTATTAGGCAAAAAAGGTGTGGAGGGGGCATTTAAAAAAAAAAAAACTATCCCAGCTTAAGGTGCCTGGAAACTTTGTGCCCACTTGTGACCCTTTTGGAGGGATTCTGGTCAAAGACAATGCTAGTAATGGGACATACTCAAGAAAAGGTGCTGGATGGTCCGTGGAGATGTCCTCTCATTATTTGGTTGGACTCTGTGGCACAGTGTCAAGCACCTAACAGACAACCTGAAAGTGTGTCGCAGCAGACATCCTGTGGGGGGCAAGGAGACCCATGCTCCATGACTCACTGGCCATTACTGTGGAGGAAAGTAATTTGGGACTAGGCTACCTAATCTGCAGATGGGGTGGAGTAAGGGTGAAGGGCAGAGGGGCTTGATTAGGAGGTACCTACCGTCTCTGCAAGCTCTAACAGACAGTGCTCCTGCTGGCAGTCCTTAGTGTCTTTCCCCTGCTCCCTTGGTACCTTGATACAGACACTTGGAGGATGACATAGTCCAGCTGCTTAGGACCATAAAATGGTCATTCAGAGGCAGACCCATGAAAGGCAAAGTCCAGTGTCCTGTATGACAGTGTGTGTGTGTTGGGGGGATGGTCTAGGACTCCTTAACAAATGTTTTTTATCAACCTGAACAGATTTCCTCCAACAAAAAGTTCTAGTAAATTTCACAGCTCAAGTCTCAGAAAGACATGTTGCAGAATTTGCAGTGAACACAAACTTTTTTTTTTTTTTTTATAGTTGTACTACTGGATTTAAAGAGGAGAAGGACCAGCCCCAGACGGGATGGCACCAACTTTTCCTTAGTAACAGAAAGAGGTAGAGAGAGAAGTAATAAACCTCATCATACAATCCCCCATGCCCTCCCCTGAGTGTCTGGCAGCAGCCCACCCACAAGGAGTGCTTTCTGGAGCTCCCCCAACTCTGCGGAATTACTCATGATTCTTCTCTGGTGCCCCGACACTCCCCTGACCACTGAAAACTCTTCAGTGCCTGAGTCACTGTTTTTTTCTGAACATAGAAAAGCCTGCGCCCGAGGCCGCGGCCTTACCTGGATTAAAGAGCACGGTCCCCTTGAGGTAGGCGTACTCCTTGGTACTGATGTCCAGGCTCCAGCACTTGGCAAGGAAGCACTTGATGGCTTGGACTTCAGCGGCCGAAGGCAAACGCCCGGCTTCGGGCGGTGATACCAACGGTGGCTGCCGCGGGGGCAGAGGCGGCGGCTCGTCGTCCCCGGTCTCCCGCCGCCTGGTGGTGAGGATCTTCTGTAGCTGACTGGGCTCCGAGGTCTCCACCGTCTCAAAGTTCAGGCGGTCCTGGGCCAGCTCGAGCAGAAGCAGCGACGCCCAGCAGTTGCGCACCAACACCAGCTGCTGATCCAGAGGGAGCACCTGGAAGCAGGGTAAGTACTTGACAAAGCGCAGCGTCTTCAGCAGGCCGGCCGCGGCTGCCTCGCAGACCACCTGTGGACTACTGAGGGCCACCCGCGGCTGCGCGCCACACGGGGGGTCCCACCAAGGGGCCGCAGGCTGCATCTCGGGAGCCCCTTGGGTCTGCTTTGCGCTCGTGGGCAAGTGGGGGAAGATGCCGCCCTGGCTCGGGTGGTCTTCCCCGCAAAAGCAGCAGCGGTACAGGAGCGCCACTGCCTGCCCGCCGGGCAGCTCCTCTCTGCCCCCCAGGCCCTGGGCGCCGTAGGAGCGGTTCCACCACGAGCTCCCCGGCCGCGCCTCGGGCGCTTCTGGCGCCACGTGCGTCTGCTTTGCGCTCGTGAGCAAGCTGTAGAGGATGCTGCCTTGGCGAGGGTGGTCTTCACCGCAAAAGCAGCAGCGGTACATAAGCGCCACGGTCCGCCCCGCAGACAGCCCCTCTCTGCCCACAGGGGGCTCCGAGCCGCAGGAGCAGCCCCAGCACGTGCCCCCCAGCCGCGCCTCGGACGCCTCCGGGGCTGCGTGCGTCTGCTTTGCGCTCGTGAGCATGTTGTAGAGGATGCTGCCCTGCCGCGGGTGATGTTCGCCGCAAAAGCAGCAGCGGTACACGAGCGTCACTGCCCGCCCACCCGGCAGCCCCTCTCTGCCCACAGGGGGCTCCGAGCCGCAGGAGCAGCCCCAGCACGCGCCCCCGAGCCGCGCCTCGGGCGCCTCCGGGGCCGCGTGCGTCTGCTTCGCGCTCATGAGCATGTTGTAGAGGATGCTGCCTTGCCACTGGTGGTCCTCGCCCGCCATGGCCCTCAGTGCCCGGAACCCAGCTCTGTCCGGTGGCGGCCGCCTGGGATCTATTTATACCAAGCGCGCACGCACGCGCGTCGGCCGTCTCCGCCAGGGCAAGGGCGCGGAGGGGGGCGCGGCGCTGTGCTCCGGTGTGTTCGCCCTTGACCTCAGCGGCTCAAAAGGGACAGATGGTCCTTAAAGGCTGAGAATGAAGGAGGAACGGAGGCGCGGGAGCTCTCGAACACTTTCTTCTTTCCTCTCATTGCACCCTTTCCTGCCTCTGGAAGACAGAGCAGAGTGCAGGTAGCAGGTGTTTGGGGACACTGTTCCAACTCTTTCCATTGAAATCTGGCATCTAATTTGCTCCCTAATTGGAAGGGCTGGGGTGCCTGATAAAAGGGGGAAAATCTACTTGTGCCATCTTTGAATACTTTAATTAAGTGATCAAACTTTGTATGACTTTTTTTTGCATATGGGTAGGGAAGTCTCATTTTCATGGAACTTGAAAAGTACAGACCACGGACCAGCGGTGTAAGCATTACATGGTAACTTGCTAGAAATGCCTAATCTCAGTTCCCAGCCAGACCTTCTGACTCTGAATCTGCATTTTAATGCAGCCCCTAGGGAATTTGCATGCACTTTAAATTTTGAAAAGCACTGGTTTAAGGATGCTGTCAAAAGCGTTTTGTTTAATTCAGTTGATATTCATGAGCACCCACTTTATGTATTTTTTTATTTTTTTAAAGATTTTATTTTTATTTCTTTGTCAAAGAGAGCGAGCACAGGCAGAGTGGCAGGCAGAGGCAGAGGGAGAAGCAGGCTCCCTGCTGAGCAAGGAGCCCGATGCGGGACTCAATCCCAGGACGCTGGGATCATGACCTGAGCTGAAGGCAGCGGCTTAACCAACTGAGCCACGCAGGCATCCCAGAGCACCCACTTTATGTATTAAAAAGCATGAGTGACCAGGATGTAAAAGTGGCTAATATGTGGAGATATAATCATCACAAGGGCTAAGAGGTTGCTACAGCAAGAACTTCGGATTCTTCTAGAGGTGCTACCTTGGGTAGTTGTATAATTAACATTTCTTCTCCTACCCCTCCTAACTTAATAATGACAAACACGGGTTTCAGGAAGCCCAGCTCTTTTGATCCTCACTTGCCTCCTTTCTTGTGTTCTGTAGAGAAACTAAGATCCGGGTCTTTCCACATCACTACCTGCCCCCCTTGTGTAACTGCTTCATCAACCAGCGGCTTAACATCAAAATCACAACCCTTTAGTCCTCAAATTCTTCATCTCTAAAATGGGAGGTTTGTTTAGTGATTTCATGGGTCCAAGACTGAAGATTAATGTATACCAGCAGGTCTGGGATTATTGTTCTCCTTTTGGAGTTTCTCTGGGGTCTCAAATTCTGAGCATAAGAGGAATACCTAGCAGACACTGATTTGCATTCAACCTGAAATTTTATCCTGTGTGTGAGAGACCCTACAACGTGGAGGTTAAATCTCCATCACCGACACCAGATTGCCTCAATTTTAATTCTGGCCCTGACACTTTGTTAACTCTGTGGCCTTGGGTAATGTATTGGTCTCCTATTGGTGCTGTAACAAATCACCACAAATCTAGTGGCTTAAGGCAATACAAATTTATTATGTTACAGTTCTGGAGGCCAGTGAAACTGAAGTCAGTTTCACTGGGCTAAAATCAAGGTGACATTCCTTCTGGAAGCTCTAGGGGAGGATCTATTTTCTTGCCTTTTCTGACATCTACAAGCTGCCTGTATTCCTTGGCTCCTGGCCACATCACTCTTACCTCTGTTTCCATCTCCATTCCCACTCTTTTAAATACCCTTATAATTAAATTGGGCAAAGCCACATAATCCAGAATAATCTCCCCATCTCAAACTTTGTAATTAAATTACATCTGCAAGGTCGCTTACCATGTGAGATAATATAGTTGCATGTTCTGAGTATTAGAATATGGACATCATTGAGGGGACATTATTTAGCTTTTCACAGGACAGTTCCTTAAGCCACCTGTGCCTCAGTTTCCTTACTTGTAAAGGACAATAGTGGACAATAGTGTCTGTGAGATAATCCTCATACATGAGTTGCTCCTGTAAAACATTTGGCTGGTACATGACAAGTGGGAGATCTATCAATCTTTATTCCCCCCCCCACCTTTTAATATCATGTGGGATAACTTCAGGACTAGATGATATTAGACCCATACTGCCATTATTCCATCTCTCCTAAGGAGGCCCATCCTCAGTCTCCACCCAGAAGCTGTCTCTTTTTCTTCTGTGTGTCCACATATCTTAGCCCAGACTCAAAATACTACATGGGTCATCTGGTTTACAATGGTAATATATCTTGGAAATGTTATCTTATTGTCCATGTCATCATTTGCCATTTCCCATGTTCAAGCTACTACTTGGGGTACTGTGATTGCTACTTCAAGGATCTTCCTGCTTGATGAACCCCTGCTGTTGGCCTTGCTGAAAAACCTGGCCTACCTCAGTCCCCACCTTAAGTTGCCAGAGAGAGATACGTTTTATTATGTCATCCTATATTATTTTCTTCCTAACTTTTATCAGACCCCGATATGATTGATTTCATTATTTGATGCTCGTTGATTGTCTCCCCCTGCTAGTATAAAAGTCCTAAGATGGTGAGGACTCAGGCACTCTGTGTCCCAGCAACTAGAACAATGTCTGGCATACAGTAGATGCTCAAACATATTTCTTGGCCAACTGTACCTTCAGAAAAGGAGGAGAGGCTATAGCTTGTTCTTTCAGCACAGAGGGCAAGTATTCCCACACATTGTATTCCCACACACAGTATTGCTACACTGACCCTGGAGGGAGGAGAAATTAGCAAGCTCTGGAGGACTGAGCTTTCTGGAGGCCTTTTTTTGATATTCAGAGTGTTGTAGGCACTGTGGGAAAGTAACAAGAGGACTGAATTAACAGTTAAAGGACAGCTTTGAATCTGGGCTCTTCCACTCTAAAGATAAAACAAGTCACTTCAGCCTTCACAGTTGTGACATGGGGAAAATTCTATAAACCTATGTTAACAGGTACACTGTGTTCTTAGTCATTCAAAGGTTATTATTATTTTTTTCTCCCAATATGGCCCTTGAGAGAAATGTTTGCTGACCTCTTTATTACATTGAAAATATAAAGCAACTTAAGTTTATATTCACCCACTTTTAGAGCATTTATGCTTATGTTGGGCTTTTTGCCTATGAAATCAGAAAAAGTGCTATAAACTATTTAAATATATGTACCGTAGCCCTCTGTAATTCAAGGGTATTTTTTAAATTCTTTATCTTATCAACTTTATTTTTAAAAAATCCTAGTTTAGCCTATTTTTTGTTACTTTAGTCATTCACACCTTGCATATATTTGATGCCTTTGACTTTGACTTTCAGACATTGTCTCAAATTGAAGCTTCAATACACAATGATGGGAACCATGAACTTGTAGCATATTGGTTATAATTCCTGTTCTTTCCCAGGAACAGAGTCTTCTGATTTTCTTCTTCATGTTTTTCTTGAAGTTGCAATCTTCTATTTGCAACTCTGAAGGACTTCCTAGGTTCTTTGGATTGACTGTTTCTAAGGAGAGATTGCCTGCTTGTCCTTCACAAGTATTCATCCTTAGAAATGTCAGGAGAAACCTGACTTCATCATTCTTCTTTCATTTTTTTCCCCCTGAACAAATAGCTCCTGAGAAAGAAAATCATCGAAACACACCAGTGCAGAAATTTGCACCAAGTCCTGCCAGCCTGCTGGTTGCTAGGGATTAGTAAAGACATAACCTTCTAAGGCAGGCACGAGCTTCTTCATTTGATTTGTTCTGTGTCCTCAGACCACTGTGACAGCTAGACAAAAGGACACTCATCAACTGTACCTGTCATGTGCTGAGTTTGTCCACAACTGCAATTTGGATATTTACACTGAGTCATTGTTTGGTGACCTTGGTCAGCTGGACACCTGCTTTGTAGAATCCATTATCTGTTCCATCTTAGGGTGGGAGTGAAGCTGCTCCGCCTGCTTGAATGCAACCTTCAACTTCAAAGTAATGCACTTTTTACTAAAGGATGTAGGAGTGGGAATAAAGCCAGGTAAAATTGTAAAGCTGACCTTTGCACAGCAAGCTGCTCTTGACCTAGGAAGGCATGACGGTCTGAAACCTGATGGGAATTTTCAATCCAGGCTTAAAAGAGCTGAAATGCCTCAGAATTCAGTTACTTCAGTAAACAGGTGACAGGGAGTAACAGTAGTGTTTTTCTTACTCTTCAAAGAAAATGTTGGGAAACTATTGTAGAAGAGTGGCTGATAAAATCCAGGAGGAAGCCTCCTTATCTTCTTTTCCAAGACCCAGAATGTTTAAAGCTCTGTCAGTGGAAGAAATAATGGGCTTTAGGTGCTGACTCATGAAACCCCTAAAGAAGATCAAGTCATCATTATTTATTTCCTCCAGATGAGCTACAAAGAAGGTGATCTGCTGCCTTAGGGGTCACCTAGGTGCTGAGGTGGAATAATGACCCTTACACTCAAAATAATTCTGAAACATTCTGGGACGCCTGGGTGGCTCAGTTGGTTGAGCAGCTGCCTTCGGCTCAGGTCATGATCCCAGCGTCCTGGGATCGAGTCCCACATCGGGCTCCTTGCTCAGCAGGGAGCCTGCTTCTCCCTCTGCCTCTGCCTGCCACTCTGTCTGCCTGTGCTTGCGCGCTCTCTCTCTAACAAATAAATAAATAAAATCTTTAAAAAAAAATAATTCTGAAACATTCTAAAAGCAACTTTCCAAATCAAATGACCACTCCATTTAAGGAAAAAATGTTCACCAAATCAATGAATTTTACTGCATCTATCGATTTTGCATTCATCTGACTACTGGATGTTGATCAAATTATCTAATTAAGTGAGTTGACAGGCCGGTTTAAAAATGATTGCCCCTTTGGTTGACAGGCTATTAAAATTGATGGGACTGATCAATTTGCGAATCATTGCTCCATTGGTCCATCCTCATAGTCATATCCCCTGATGGTGATGGTAATTCTATTACAGGTTTCTGCCTCTATCAGGGTCTGGAACTGTTGTAATATCTCCCTCCCAGGAAATTGCTTTCTTTTTCCCTCTTTCCTGACTTCTCTTAGCAAGATCCTCCCCATGACCAGTGTACCTAGAGGGCCTTACACAGTGCATATTAAAAGTATTCAGCCAACACCTGCTAAATGAAACAGTGAGTGAACACCTGCTAAATGAAACAGTGAGTGAAAAGTTTCCTCCACAACTACAGATCTCTTAACTTCACCAGGTTGCCCAACCTGCTGTCCTTTGCTATGACTGCGTGGTATTTGACAGTCTTACAGTCCTGGGGGGAAGAGCCTAGGTCTCTCCTGCTGAATACCAGCTCCCGTTTTTAACCACTCTGATTACTAGTTTGATCATCTCAAAAACGAGAGTAAATGTATAATCTGTGTTTACTTTACAAAGTTGTGGAAGGTAGGGAATGACTAACAATACCTCAAAAATGTGAGTTATTACAGTTAGATTGCAATTTGTTTAGGTTAGAAACCTCAGACTGTGCAATTATTGCCCACTTATATCACAATGAATGATACATTGCCCAACTAAATCAAATTTATGTGAGGAAATTCTCTGTACGTGTACATATTAAATACATTTGAAATAAGGGATCCTGCCATTGATAATAAGTCATCCAAGTTTGCAGTTAAATGCACTTAACATTCATGGTGCCATAAACCCAACTGCTTTGTCTGAGGTTATAATGACAAACATATGAAGAACAAAATATCTGTGAATAGATGTAGATGAATTCCTTTGCAGCAGAGCCAAATGCTGGTCATGAAGAAAATCAGAACTTTTATTTCCAAACTGATGTTTTTGCCATGACAGTTGTGGTTGAGTTACTAAAAAGAAGCCGCCTTAGCTTGTGTTCTGTGAAGCAGGCACCAGACAGAGACTGTGTGTGTCTTGGGGACATGATTTACTAGGGAGGGAGCAGGAAAAGTGAAACTAAGAACAACAGAAGGCCAATGTCAAGGTGCATTAGTGAGGTTACTCCTATGAGCAAAACAAGTGACTATCCCAGGGCCTCCCAAAAGTGCCCACTCAAAGGAGGCGGCAGCATCATTTATCCATTAGTTTCTAGCCCCCGAGGTTAAATGTTGCCACCCAGTTTCTGCCAGTGTCCGTGGTGTTCAGAGCACAGTTAGCATGAGAACAACCACAGCCTGCAAGGAACTAACCGTCCACCCACGCATGCTTGGATTTGGATCAGAGCTATGGATGAAAACATACAAGGCAGGGAATCAGAGATACCTGAGAGAGAAGTTCATGGCCTGTCATCTTTACCTCGCGGCCCTGTGGTCAATGCCAGCCAATACGGGAACTGGCTGAGGTGAAGCATCTGTCTCAGCACTCTGCGGCCGAGCTTGTTCATCTTTGAAAGCCATATTATCATTTTGTTCCAAGATGTTCCATTCTTTACGTAGGTAAGTCTTGAGTGAGAAAGCAGGCAAGAACATTTTCTCATGGTTGAATAATAATTTGTCTTGACTGAGCCTTTAGTCAGTGCCATTACCAGCCATTCTCTTATAGACAGACTGGGGTGGGGGGACCCCACTATTTCTCAGTAAAACAACAAAATTTCACCAGATAGGGACAACTTTTTGGCAAAAGTAGAGGTTGTAGCATTTTACATATATGTATATCTATCTCTCTATGTATATAAAATCTTTTGGGTATTTCTAAATATTTTGACATTAGCCACAGGCTCTTAAGGTTTTTCAATCTATTCAAAGGAGTTTAAGCAAAACCAGAACCTTCTCACATGCTTCCTCCTGAGACTCGAGGCCTGGCTGGACATGGCTACTCAAACCACATTGCTGGGGCATGTTCCTTGAAGCTTTCTGATCTCTTAATGGAGGTGAGTTATCCTTGAATCATATCCTGTGCCCTGCCTCAGGTTTAACACATGGCCATCACTGTCCATCATTACACCCTGGCTCCAGCCACCATCTTGTCCGACCTCAACTCTTGGAATTAACTTCCACCGGTCTCCTGCTTCCATTCATTCTCTGCCTGCAGGTAGTTGTCTGAGAGGCCCTCCCTGCCTGACTTCTCAGTCTAAGGTAGCAGCTCTGCCACTCCTTATCCTTGTGACTTGCTTTACTTTTCTTCTTGGCCCATATCATGAAATATATATATTATTGGGTCATCTGTTTACTGTTTGTCTCTCCTGTGAGAATATGTGTTCTTTAGAGTAGAGACTGAGGCATTCCCTGTTCTTTCCAGACACCAGGAGCAGTGCCTGGAACAGAGCAAGTGATGAATAATGTGGAAATGGGTCATCCTCCATGTTTCCCGGACCTGACTGCTTGTCCGGAATTTCTTTTTATTCTCCTGGTGACTGAGCAAGCTATTACATGAGTAATTCCTTAATCACCTGACCTGTCCAGCACCCTGGTACTTTTCTCTGCCAGGTGGAAAATGACAACCTTCTCTTTAGCTTTATCATGTGTTTTCTGGGTCATGTTTTCCTCTGCCCTGTTTTATCTCTTGTAACTGTATCTTCTTTCCGCCTTCCAAAAATCTATCCAAATCTCTGTTCCATAGATTGTTTTCTTCTCAGAGCTTTAATGGAGCTATCTCATCTGTGCCATTTATGTGGTCATTTCAATAGGATTCTATGAAGGGAGATAAATGTTGTGAGTTCCACCTAATGTTTAGCCACAGGCTCTTGATTAACAGTTTATTAGGCATGAAACTGTCAGGACTGTGTGTACTTGCGTGTGTTCCTTAGAAATTGTTCCTGAGGGACATAGCCAAAAGTGATCGGAGCCCACAGGTTCGGAATGGTGGAATTTGGATTCTAGGCTGGTAAAGGGAAACTGTTCAGTGCCACTCCTGTGACTCCCATCCAGCTGGAGTCTAATGGATAGAAGTAAAAAGTGCCATTAGGGACCAGACCCTAAACGTTCATTCAATAACCATTCAGTAGCATTTGAACTGGACATAGCAGATATAAGAAAGGACACAGACACAGAGAAGAAATTAAGCTTCCATAACAATTGTGCTAACATATACCAAAACTGGAAGTACTATAATGTAATAATAGACTTTGACATTTCTATTGTATCTGGAACTGTATGTGGTGTGGGAGAGGTGACTTTTGTGTTACTGGTATCTTTTAATTTTCCAGGTGAACTTAAAGCTCATTATAACCACCTCCTTTTCGGACAGAAAAGGCCATCCTAAATGGCCTCTAAATATTAAGCCTTTCTGTAGCCACTCTAAATGGATTTACCTTGTTTGACATATATTAAATATTAATTTAACATTATTAATGATAATTGTACATTGATTTGTTTGGTATCAACATAACTTAGCCTTTCACATAGGAGGATCATGGAGCCCTGAAAAAGGGTCAATTGTGTTATGCAGTGTTTCGGTACCTTCAGCTTTTTTTTTTTTTTTAAGATATTTTATTTATTTATTTGTCAGAGAGAGAGAGAGAGAGAGAGGGAGTGAGCACAGGCAGATAGAGTGGCAGGCAGAGGCAGAGGGAGAAGCAGGCTCCCCACCGAACAAGGAGCCTGATGTGGGACTCGATCCCAGGACGCTGGGATCATGACCTGAGCCGAAGGCAGCCGCTTAACCAACTGAGCCACCCAGGCGTCCCGCGGTACCTTCAGCTTTTGATTAACACTCCATCCATCTCCCATCTTGTAAGGGAGAACGGACAGCTGAACTGTGGACATGTGCTTAGTCAGAATTACGGAAGTAGCCCTGGCAGCAAGGGGGAAGAAGAAAGTTATTCCTTGAGAATCAGAATAATGTTTTCCTTAAAATATCCTCAAAAAGGGATACTTGAGTGGCTCAGTCGGTTTAGTGTCTGTCTTTGGCTTGGATCCTGATCCCAGGGTCCTGGGATTGAATCCTGCATCAGGCTCCTTGCTCATCGGGGAGCCTGCTTCTCCTTCTGCCTGTTGCTCCCCCTGCTTCTGCTCATGTGCGCACGCTCTCTCTCTGACAAATAAAATCCTTTAAAAAAAAAAATAAAATATCCTCAAATGGGGGCATCCGGGTGGCTCAGTTGTTAAGCATCTGCCTTCAGCTCAGATCATGATCCCAGTGTCCTAGGGTCGAGCTCCACATTGGGCTCCCTGTTCCCTAGGGAGTCTGCTTCTCCCTCCCTCTGCCCCTTCCTGGGCTTGTGCGTGCGCCCGTGCACGCGCACACACACACACACACACACACACTTTCTCAAATAAATAAATAAAATCTTTAAAAAGGTTTTATAACCATTTTATAAAACCAAAGGTTTTATAACAGGGATATTAATGGTTCAGTAAGTCCTGGTTACACAATGCACAGTCCTCACACCAACAGCGTCAGCATCATCTGGGAGCATATCAGGAATGCAGAATTTCAGGCCTTGCCCCAGACTTGCTGAAATAGAATCTGCATTTGAGCAAGATCCCCAGATGATCTGCACATTAAGCCCTGAAAATCACTCCATAAATCTCTGCTTCTCACGTTTGGCTGCTCTTTTACAAAACTTGGGAGTCTGAAAAATTACTGACAGCATTCCAGCTCCCAGAGATTCTCGTTTAATTTGTATGGATTGTGACCTAGGCATAGAGAGTATGAAAATCTCACCAGGGATTTCTAATGAACAGATAATCTTGAGAATCATTGCTCTTAAAAATGATACCCGGCATCATATTCATTATGCAAAAATGACAGTAATACTACTAATAATAAGTAGTGAGAGGAGTAATATTTTGAGATAATTAAGTCTTCAGAAAGCACACATGAAGGAAAACATGGAAACTCATTATTTAAAATACTTTGTCTCGTTTTCACATGAATGGTGTTGAGTTTATCAGGTGAGAAGAATGATGAAGGGTTAGGGAAGAAGTGGTAGGACTGAAACATGGGGTGAGGCATCGTAAGCTAGACCTTAGAAAGTACCAGAATACAGGGCCTCCAATAACAAAGGTTCAGTATATATATGAGTGTGGTCAGCACCAAATTTACCTTTGCAAAACTGAGACCCCAGGAAATGACAAGTGGGTTCCCTGCCCTGTGGACAGCACTCATAGATACACTGGACATGTAAGGAATTTATAGGACAAAAGGGCAAATCAGGTCTTAGCACCACCTTAGTTTGGATCCTCACGTACTCTTGACTATTCTATAGCACTGAGCTCCTAACTGGTCTCTCTGCCTCTCATCATCCCACTACCCCATTCATCTTCCAAATGCTTCCAGAGTGATCTTTCTAAAGTATGATGCTGACCCCATCAACACTTTGCTTTAACAATACTCCAAACACAGACATGAAAGCTCACCTCCTTACCAAAATGGGAGGGAACTAAGATTTACTGAGCTTTAGATACTTCTTTTGTTCTTCACAGCAAATCTGTGAGGTAGGTGTTATCAATCCCATTGTACAGATGAAGAAACAAATACTCTTTTTTCAAGGGGTCAGTATTTAATGGGAGAGACAAAATCAGAATCTTGATTTGCCTGTATCTTTGCTACCGCCCTAACATGGTGTACAAGACCCCTCATAATTGAATGAGCTTGCTGGATTCGTTGCTCAATTCTCCCCCAATATTACACAGACATTATATGTCCCCAACCACATCATGCTTCTTGCTGTTCCTTTAACATTTAATCTCCTTTCACATCTCCATACTTTTGAACATGGTATCTGTTTCTAGAACATCCTCCTTTAAAAAAGGGAACTCTAACAGAGCCTTCAAAATTCGAGTTCACTGACTGTTCCTGCATGAACCATTCCCAGAACTTTTCATATAGGTTTTGCCTCTCCCATCTTCAGTATAACCATAGTATCTTCCACATGTTTTATTGGCTTTTTGGTCTATTGTTTTGTAATTATTCTGATGTACTTATTTCCCTAATACAAAATGATGTTCTTTTTTAAAAAATTTTATTTATTTATTTGACAGACAGCGATCACAAGTAGGCAGAGAGGCGAGAGAGGAGGAAGCAGGCTCCCCGCTGAGCAGAGAGCCCGATGTGGGGCTTGGTCCCAGGACCCTGAGACCATGACCTGAGCTGAAGGCAGAGGATTTAACCCACTGAGCCACCCAAGTGCCCCAATATGATGTTCTTGAGGATGTAAATCATTTCTTACTCACTTATACTCCTTGATCTTGGGATCTCTACCAGTCAATTCAGGCTAAGTTATACTGCAGAATGATTAGCACCCCAAAACTCAATGGCCTACGAACAGAAAAGGTGTGTTTCTTGCTTGTGATATCATGGGTGGGTTGTGCCTCTTTCTCATGCTATCTTCACTCCATGACCAGGGCTGATAGAGCAGATTCCATCTGCAACATGTCTGGTTATGTGACCAAAGGAAGATAGGGTGATCCATGAGATTATAAACAAATTTTCTTCTTAGAATTGATGCACATCGGGATGCCTGGTTGGCTCAGTTGGTTGAGCGGCTGCCTTCGGCTCGGGTCATGATCCCAGCGTCCTGGGATCGAGTCCCACATCAGGCTCCTTGCTCGGCAGGGAGCCTGCTTCTGCCTCTGCCTGCCTCTCTGTCTGCCTGTGCTTGCTCTCGCTCTCTTTCTGACAAATAAATAAAAAAATAAAATCTTAAAAAAAAAAAAAAAGAATTGACGCACATCAATTTTACCCATATTTCATTGGCTTAAGCAAGTCATATGGCTATCTCCACTTGCATCAGTGCTGTGATAGATAATTTTCCTGCAGGAATGAGTAGTACATGAGCATTACTGATGTCCATGAGACAGGTATGTAAGCCTTTCCATACCACCTACCACAGGGCCATCTATATACTTCAGGAACTCTTCCCATTCCTCACACAGTGAAGTTGCATTTTACACAAACCTGTGTGTTCATTTTAAATATTAAGCTGTTGAAATATTCATAAAATATTACAGTAAGCCTAAAATTTGAAATAACTCAGATTTCTTTCTTTGCAATATTCACCCCCAAATCCTAATTTCAAAACTGGATGGCCACGTAAATCAAAAAGTCTACTGTGTTGCCAAGTGGTAAACACTGTTTAAGGGGCATGTGGAAACACCATCATCCTTTGTTAGGACTAGTCTTATTATAGGAGGTATCAGGGAACACATTTCTTATATACAATTTCACCTATTACAGGCAAACCATCCATATTTCAACCCTATCCACGACTCTTGCACTATTAAACAGGTAATTCCCACTTTGATCCCTGATATGACAACTAACCACTTCCCCCACAGACTTCAAAGTGAGTTGATTGCTTCTCCTTCTCATGCATGTAAGGAATGTAAGCATAATGCTAAGATCCAGAGTCTGTTTTATAGATCAGATGGCTCACAGCATCAGATTTTATAATCAGGATCTGTAGCATTCTCCTGGTTAATGCAAAAGAACACTGAAGTCCTGGTTCTCTTTTCCATTACCCAGGCAATTAACAAACCAGTGAAGTGTGCTCAGAAAGTTTTTCTTTCTTTGTCAATATTGGCCAAGTAAAAACTTGGTCCGAGGTTAAACTCTGCCTGACTACTGGTACCAAAAAAAAGGGGGGGAGATTTTTTCCTATCAAATATAGACCTTTTATATTTAACATACTAGTGTCGTGGAGACATTCATCACAGAGTCTATTACTATAGTTAGTATGTGGCAATACAAGTGTGTTTAGTTAAGATATAACCTCTCACTCCTGCTCCAAGGGTTCCATGTACACCCGCACATGTCATGTTGCTCCTCCAAATAGTGTAATATGCTTTCAAAACATGCACTGAGGACATACAATTTTCCATAGCAGTTATTCCGAGGATAAATTAGAAAAAGGTCTTTTGCCCAAAAATGAGCAGCTAACTCAAATAAGATCATTAAAATGTTTTAGACCTAAATATTCAAATATTTATGGAAGTCACTGAGACACTATGCATGTACAGACCTCTGGAAAGCTCAGACTCTGTCAATGAGTCTATTTGTCCATGTGCTCCGCATGTTTGGCTTCTTTGAATTTTTGAACAGTAACATTCTTCATTTAACAGATTTTTAATAAAGATTTTATTTATTTATTTGACACACAGAGAGAGATCACAAGTAGGCAGAGCAGCAGGCAGAGAGAGAGGGGGAAGCAGGCTCCCCGCTGAGCGCAGAGCCTGATGCGGGGCTCGATCCCAGGACCCTGAGACCATGACCTGAGCTGAAGGCAGAGGCTTAACCCACTGAGCCACCCAGGGGCCCCCATTTAACAGATGTTTATGGAGCATCTATTATGTTCCAGGCACTGTGCTAATAAGCACTGTCTGTGGATTCTTTCACTGAATGTAAGAATCTCAGGAAATTCTTTTTAAAATGTTTTTTATGGAAGTATAATTGACATACACTGTTATATTAGTTTCAGGTATAGACATAGTGATTCCAAAGTTCTGTACATTACACAGCACTCCTTGCAGTAAGTGTAGTCATTGTGTTACCATACAGTTTTACTCCATTATCACTGACTGTATTCCCTATGCTGTCCTTTTCATCTTTGGGATTTATTTATTCTATGACAAGAAGTGTGTACCTTTTTTTAAAAAAAAGATTTTATTTATTTATTTGACAGACAGAGATCACAAGTAGGCAGAGAGGCAGGCAGAGAGAGAGAGGGGGAAGCAGGCTCCCCACTGAGCAGAGAGCCGGATACGGGGCTCGATCCCAGGACCCCAGGGTCACTACTTGAGCCGAAGCAGAGGCTTTAACCCACTGAGCCACCCAGGCACCCCAAGAAGTGTGTACTTCTTAATCCTTCACCTATTTTTGCCTTTCTCCCCTCCCCCTTGGTCACCCCCAATTTGTTCTCTGTATTTATAAGTCTGTTCCTGTTAGTTTGTTCGTTTTGTATGTTTAGATTCCATATATAAGTGAAATCATATGGTATTTGTGTTTCTTCATCTGACTTATTTCATCTAGTGTAATGCCCTCTAGGTTCATCTATGTTGTCACAAATGACAAGATCTCATTCTTTTTATGGTGGAGTAATATTCCGGTGTATATGTGTACCACATCTTTATCCATTCATCAGACAGTAGACACCTGGGCCATTTCTGTAATTTGGCTATTGTAGATAATGCTACTGTAAACATCAGGGCACATGTATCCTTCTGAATTATTTTTGTGTGTGTGTTCTTTGGGTAAATATTTAGTAGCACATTTGCTGGATCATAGGGTAGTTCTATTTTTAACCTTTCAAGGAACCTCCAAATTGTTCTCCAGAGTGGCTGCATCAGTTTTCATTCCCACCAACAGTGCAGGAGGGTCTCCCTTTCCCCACATCCTCACCAACACTTGTTGTTTCTTGTGTTGTTGATTTTAGCCATTCTGACAGGTGTGAGTGATGTCTCATTGTAGTTTTGATTTGTATTTTCTTAATATGAGTAACGTTGAGCATATTTTCATGTGTCTGTTGGCCATCTGGATGCCTTTGGAAAGATGTCTATTCATGTCTTCTGCCCATTTTTTAATTGGATAATTGGGTTTTGGGGTGTTGAGTTTGATAAGTTCTTTGTAGATTTTGAATACTAACCCTTTATCAGATTTGTCATTTGCAAATATCTTCTCCCACTCCATAGGTCACCTTTTAGTTTTGCTGATTGTTCAAATGCTATATTTAAATATAAGACACTATTTGGCTGCTTTCTTTTTCTTTTTCTTTTGGCTGCTTTCTTAAGTACGCATTTGCACTGAAGTTTATGAGCATTTTAAATTGTATCAAACAATATTGTGGTAGTAAAGTACTCCAATAGGCAGAAATTCACTTTACACAGACTGGATTTATTGCCTTCCAAAATGTGTGTGGGACTACTGCCAACAAATAGAAACCCTCAAGCATCATGATACTGGCATCAAGATAAAGCACAGGAAGAATCACACACACTCCTCCAAAATCACATGCCTATAGAATGTGTTCCTTCGTCTGATTGATAAAAATGTGAAAGACATGGCCCATTCTATGATTCTGGCCTTTTGGTGTTGAATTGTATAAGTTTTTAATATGTTTTGGATAGTAACCCCTTATCATATTTATCATTTGCAAATATTCTCTCCTATCCAGTAGGTTGCCTTTTTGTTTTGTTGATGTTTGTTTGTTGTTGTTTTGTTGAAAAGTTTGGTATGCTTTTCAAAACTCTTTATTTTGGTGTAGTCTCAATTTTTGCTTTTGTTTCCTTTGCCTTAGGAGACATATCCATAAATACATTGCTAATTCTGATGTCCAAGAGATTACTGCTTGTGTTTTCTTTTAGGAGTTCATTTCTCACATGTACACATAGATTTGTGTATGATGTAAGAAAGTGGTCCAGTTTCATTCTTTTTCATGGAGCTGTCCAATTTTCCCAACACCATTTGTTGAAGAGACTGTCTTTTCCCCCATCGTATATTCTTGCCTCTTCTGTAGATTATTTGACCACATAAGCATGGGTTTATTTCTGGACTCTATCCTGTTCCACTCATCTATAGGTCTTTTTTGTGCCAGTACTATGCTATTTTGATTACTATAGTTTTGTAGTGTACAGATGGCCAACAAACACCTGAAAAGATGCTCAACATCACCCATCATCAGGGAAAGGCAAATCAAAACCACAATGAGATATCACCTCACACCTGTCAGAACAGCTAGTACCAAAAAGTCAAGAAATAGAAGTGTTGGCAAAGGTGTGAAAAGAAAGTAACCCTCTCCACTGATGGTGGGAATGTAAATTGGTACAGGCACTAGGGAAAACAGTATGGAGGTTCCTTAAAAAATTAAAACTAGAAATACCATATGATCCAGTAATTCTACTACTGGGTATTTACTCAAAGAAAACAAAAACACTAATGTGAAAAGATCTGTGCACCCCTATGTTTATTGTAGTATAGGCACAATAGCCAAGGTGTAGAAGTAATCTATGTGTCCATTTCACTCATGGTATCACTCATATGTAGAATTTAAGAAATAAAACAAATGAACAAAGGGGGAGAAAAGAGAGAGAGCAGCAAACCAAGAAATAGACTCAACTCTGGAGAATAAACTGAGGGTTGCCAGAGGGGAGGTGGGTAGGGGATGGATGAAATAATGATATGGATTGAGGAGGACACTTGTGATGAACATTGGGTATTAGAGGCAAATGTTGAATTCCTATAACATACACCTGAAACTAATATTATGCAATATTATGCTGTATGTTAATTAACTAGAACTTAAATTAAAAAATACAACATTTGATATTTTTTGCTTCTTCTCTGGATAATTACTGAATATCTATCAGGAGCTTGCTCATGTTACTTCCTTAGGTATATCTTCTCTGAAAAATGAATTTTCTTTCACTTTCAGATTTTTATTGAAAACTTTTGGAACGTTCAAGTTATTTCAGTGTCTCTGCCATGTCTCTTATTAGAAAGCCCTGGTTGGGTAAGGTTAACTTTGTCTATTTATGGCACTCAGTCATTAAATCCAAAATGTACCCATATATTGCTATTACAATACCATTGTCTATATTCCTTATGCTGTATCTTCCTGTGATTTATTTATTCCATGACTGGAAGCCTGTATCTCCAGATTGTTTTGGCTGTTTGTGGTTTCTTAGAATTCCATATTCCATCAGGAATGTGAGACCATCTGCTATTTCCACAGGTCCATAGCTAATCCCATGGGGTGGGTATGTTCTGGCTTTTAATGAATGATTTTGTCATCCCAGCTGCACAGAATTGGTCAAGGTGGTAGTTGACTCTCACAGTTGTCATGGAGTCTATCCCACTGTTCAGCTTTTCAAATAATCACATGTGCATGGGATCCTATTATTACCCCCACAGAGTAATGAAGACAAGCATGCAGAATGTCCATACATGAACTATTACGGCAATTTCTCTGACGTGTACTTGAAGGTGTCTAGCTTCAGCAAACAACAAACATTCAGCAATTGATCAGAGCTAGAATTTAGCATCCACCACGTTGTGTTATTTTTTTAAAGATTTTTTATTTATTCATTTCACAGACAGAGATCACAAGTAGGCAGAGAGGCAGGTAGAGAGAGAGGGGGAAGCAGGCTCCCTGCCGAGCAGAGAGCCTGATGCGGGGCTCGATCCCAGGACCCTGGGATCATGACCTGAGCCGAAGGCAGAGGCTTTAACCCACTGAGCCACCCAGGCGCCCCCCAAGTTGTGTTATTGAAACATAATTTTCACCCTCATTTTCAAGGATAGCCATATGAAGACTAGTTCATTTGAAAAACAAATCCAGCTGTAACAGAGTTGGCCTTTTTGTGACATAAGCTCAGCAAGAGCAGTGATTGACCATACAGGTTCTTTAAAACATGCTCTGCTGAAACTTTTCATAAGGACTTTCTAGATTGAACTTTTAATAGTCTCCCAAGGCTAGAAGACAAATGAAGTACTTGCTACCAGACTAGCCTGTAATACCTGTAGATTTGAGTGAGTTCCCCAAAACATCTTGAGGTTTCCAGCACCTGCTAGGAGGTGACATTCTTCACTCACCTGGCAAGGCTTCTGGGAACTCTGTAAGTGAGGTAACAAGCCAGCATTTCCAAGGAGCTGTATTAGTTTCATAAAGTTGACTTTAATTCCTTTAGGCTATGTGGTCATATCTGAGTCTATGCATATCTTTCTCAAATATGACATTCCAGTCAAAGCCTGGCTAATATAACCAATGTTTCCAGTGATGTACTATTACAAGGAGAATAGACTCTTATTGAACTTATGCAAACAACTATAATTACCAAGAAAGAAAGAATGCCCACTTGAAAGGTCTCAACCCTGGAGGGTTCTGATAGAAAAATAAAATGTTTCACTTTGTTCTCAAAGGAGTATTTTATCATATTTCAGTAAGTCATAGATATCTTAAGAGAAAACTTACATAATTTGGAAGAGCACACATTAGAGAACCAGCAGTGTTTCTAAAAAAAAAAGTCATAAAAATTATAATCCTCTTTCTCAATTCATTTAGTTCCATGTCATTCTGGTTCTGTTGGAATACAGCTTTCCCATTAGTTCTGGAAATTGCTACTTAACTTGGTTTTACTGTCTTAAAGATATCAGAAACCTGTGTTTGTTCAAAGTCCTTCTCAGGAATCTCCTTGAAGATGAAACTCATTTTGCAAGAAGATAAGAACAATAATTATAGATGACAAAAGACTCAAAAGTAGACGTGGTTGAAGATCTGATGAGAGTTCATTATCACGCAGTTGACAAGGAAATCCAGTTATTTTTGTAACACACACCATTTCAGTAATCAGAATATCAAGTGATAACCTTACACCAAGACACATTAAATCTTCAGGAATTTTATGTATTTTCTAGAACAGTTATAGCATTTTCCTATATGACACAACCTAGGGCTTATTATCACTTGTTTGACAGTGCTTCCCATGTAACTTAACATACCAGATAAATAAGCCTAGTTAGTCAAAAGGCATTCATTCAGAATTTGAATCTTGGGAATTTTGTTAAAAAATCTGAGAAGGTTTTGGGGTGCCTGGGTGGTTCAGTCAGTTGAGCATCTGACTCTTCATTTCAGCTCAGATCATGATCTCAGAGTCCTGGGGTCAGGCCCCAAGTCAGGCTCCGTGCTCAGTGGAGTGGAGAGTCTGCTGGAAATTCTGTCTCTCCTTCTGCCTCAGCCCCTCCCCCATGAGCATGCAAACTCGCTCTTGCTCTTTCTATTTCTCTCAAATAAATAAATCTTAAAAAAAAAATCTCAGAAGGTTTTAAAGCACATGCCTAAATGGGACTAGAGGCCATTACACAACTCAATATTTATAAATGACCAAGGTGGCAGTAAGGGATTCGACAGGAAGTTATATAGTTGTTAGCAAACTTTGGTTCCATTAATACTGAGAAATTTTAATTTTAAGTAATCAAGATAAAGACAAAACATAGGGGGCGCCTGGGTGGCTCAGTGGGTTAAAGCCGCTGCCTTCGGCTCAGGTCATGATCCCAGGGTCCTGGGATCGAGCCCCGCATCGGGCTCTCTGTTCGGCCGGGAGCCTGCTTCCCTTCCTCTCTCTCTCTGCCTGTCTCTCTGCCTGCTTGTGATCTCCGTCAAAATAATAAATAAAATCTTAAAAAACAAAAGACAAAACATAGAAGCTTTGGTTTTCTGGGTAGATTAAAAAAAAAAGAAAAAAAATTTCGTTTACACTTTCCCTATCAAGAGTGGACCAATAATCCAAGAAAACTTTGTCTTTTTAACAGAAAAAAAGCAGAATTTTATTCTTATACCAATGCACTTTTAAAATCCATTCATTTCAGGGTGCCTGGCTGACTTGGTTGGTGGCTTGCAACACCTTCTTTTTTAAAGATTTATTTATTTATTTATTTGAGAAAGAGAGCGCAAGAGCATGAACAGGGTGGGGTGGGGGGCAAAGGAGAGGGAGAAGCAGACTCCCTGCTGAGCAGGGAACTGGACAGACAAGGCGTCGGGGGGGCTCCATCCCAGGATCATGACCTGAGCCAAAGGCAGTTACCCAACTGACTGAGTTACCAAGACACCCCTGCTTGTGACTCTTGATCTCAGAGTTGTGAGTTTGAGCCCACGCTGGGTGCAGATTTTACTCAAAAACAAAATGTTTAAGATATCCATTCATTTCTAACTTTGTCCTGACCACACATAAGATTCTTTTCCAAAGATTCCCCTTCATTAAACCTAAAATTTTCTTTTTCATTCAGATTTTGTCCTATGCCTCCTCTCTGTTTAAATAACCAGTCTCTTTTTAGGACAAAATTACTTTTTTTGTCCCTCAACAAAATGTATTCCCATTTTTAATACCTTTCCCATATATCTCCTACTTTCCTACATATAGAGTTGCTTTCCTTATTTCCATCAGTCTTAAACACATTTAGCCCAAATTTTAACTCTAGAAGCCTTAGTCCAGTAAAAGTAGTAACCAATTGTGAACTGTATGTTACACCAGAATTCTTTGGATTGACAAATTTATGATTACATTTCATAGTTTCTAGAAACATGCTTTTCCACAGTATAGTCTTTTTTTTAAATTTTTAAAAATTTTTTTATTTACTTGATAGACAGAGATCACAAGCAGGCAGAGAAGCAGGCAGAGAGAGAGGAGGAAGAAGGCACCCCCCTGAGCAGAGTCCGATGCAGGGCTCGATCCCAGGACCCTGGGATCATGACCTGAGCCGAAGGCAGAGGCTTAACCCACTGAGCCATCCAGGTGCCCCCACAGTATAGTCTTTTAATAAAGTATAAAACATTTGCCAGCAGACCCAAGTAAGAAAAGAACTTTAGTTTCTCTGCAGTAAGAAGCCAAAAGCACAAACCTATGTATGCTTTAGTATTTTATCTTATTTGGAAAAGACATAGATACCCAGTGAATTGAATCCAGTTTATCATTTAACTTAGCAGCACTTTCAAGTTTCAGGTTACCAAAGATTTTGAAAGCTATTTAAAAGTTTTACCTATAAACTTTTTTATTTATTCAACCTACTTGTTCTTTACAATTACCCATGAAAACGTCATGAGACAAAGTTCACCATCATTTTATGTCATCCTTTTGCCAACGATCTGCAGCAGAAATAACATGAACATCTTTAACCTTTAGTAAACCTTGGTAGAATAAAAGTATTATATTTAATGCTGATAACCCTAATGACATGTCTATCTTAATTAAAATAACAAAGTAGCTTTAATACAAAATATGCTGCACCTGTGTCCGCTAAAACTCAATTTGTTCTCCACTATCAGTTTTTTACCTGGGACACCTGTAGGGAAATCAGAAGTGGATGGTTTAAGTCCATCCGGGGTCCCTGGTCCCTTTCATGTTGATTTGGAAGGAGTTCCAACTTGAACCTCATAAAAAGGTGGCCCAACAGCTTGGGGTGCCCTTTTCTCCTTGACAGTGAGGGAAAGAGAAGCAGGAGCCAATGGCATTGCAGGCACTGGGGATGGTCTAGGAGCCAGTTATGCACGTTGTGCCCGTGGTGGTGCAGGAAGAGCAGGAGGAGGAGATGGAGGCAGAGGCTCAAGGATGCCACCGGAAAGGTCAGAGGCAGATTAGATTCAAGTTCCTTTTTGTTTTTCTCCTGTCTCTCCCTCCTGCCAAACGGGTGGTTTTTGTTTTCTGTTTTTTTCTGGTTGCTTTTCCATCCTCTGGACCATTTATTTAATGTCCTAATGGACTTTCTTTGAGAGCAGGAGTATTCCTCCATCTTTCTGGGCAAAACCAAACAGCTCCAAGGCAAGCTGAGAGAGCCAAACCCAAACTCCTTATTTGGAGGCAACTGCATGGGAGGAAGGAATCCAAGAAAGCCATTCCATGGCCATCTTTCCTCTGAGCTTGACATGCATGACAAGGAGGTGTTACAATAAAAATCTTATTCAGGGCGTCTGGGTGGCTCAGATGGTTGAGGATCTGCCTTCAGCTCGGGTCATGGTCCTAGGGTCCTGGGATCGAGCCCATGTCGGGCTCCTGGCTGAGATGGAAGCCTGTTTCTCCCTCTCCCACCTCCCCTGCTTGTGTTTCTTCTCTCGCTCCCTCTCTGTCAAATAAATAAAAACAAAAATTTGAAAAAAAAAGTCATCTTCTTCTTAGTCACAGGTCCCTTTGGTTTATTCAGAATTTGGTCTAGGGGGCTATTTGGCGTGATAGAGATGAGACTTCCCATTATACACAAATTTAACATAACACAGCATAACCCCCCTACACACACCGAAACAAATCTGTTCCAAATTCCAAATAAATTGACCATTTATTCAAGTCCCTTTCAGTTTCTCCCAAAGCCACACCTTTCTAACAAGAAAAGCACGGACAAGAAAACAAAAACCACGAATGAGGAACTTGCCTCCACACACACTCCCACCAACTCACTGGTCCTGAAGCTTGTCAGCTTCCCCAAATGCTCCTTTCCTTTCCACTCAAAGCAAAAAGCAAAATTGGCAGCTAGAATCACTTTGGAATCTGCAGGGAGTTTTCCCCTCTGAGACCAACATAGTTTCGGCAGCTGCAGGGACAGATGTGTGGATTCCCTCCCCAAGATCACTTGGCCCCCAGCTGCTAACCTCCCACAGCCAGGGGACTTCCTAGCCCTGGAAATGAACCAGGAAACCCTAATGTCATGGCTGTGCCTTGGGATTCCCAAGGGAAGTGGATGCCACAGGGATTGTGGCTTCTGGCTGGCTCACCAGAATGTGTTACCAAAACCCCAGTTGGGCTGCCTATTGCTCCAAAGGCCAATACTCAAGAGCCAAGTTTTCACTGGGAAGGAATATGAATTTTATTCAGGAGAGAAGAAGGTGAACTCTTGTCCCAAAGCCAACTCCAAGGTTTTCAAGGTTTCTGCCTGGCCCAGTGTTTTGTTGTTGTTGTTGTTGTTTTAAAGAGTTGATGGTAGTTAATCAATATAGGAAGTACAGTGGTCTCTGTCATTTTTGATTATGTGCAAACTCAATGGTGCCAGCTACAGACGTTTATCTCAGTGCTCAGAGGTTGGGCAA
>RCUC01066093.1:0-30289 GCA_003697995.1 Taxidea taxus jeffersonii
TCAAAACAGGGATGCCTAGTAGGCCGGGTAGAGTTCAGAGAGGTACATCTCTTAGTTACCCCGGACCACCCAGGTCAAGGCTGCACTGAATAAGGCCATTTTTCCGTTTATTGTCATCACTTTCCTTAAGGCAGGCCATGTGGTGTAGTGGAAAGACCATAGCTGTAAATGGAGACAGACTTGAGTTCAAAATTCCACTGTGCAGTTTACCAGCTGTGTGACCTTGGACCAGTAACTTAATCTTTCTGAGCCTGTGAAATGCGTCCTGTGAATGGTTATTTCGAGAATTGGATTAAACTAGGTAGAGTCTGTGTGTGGTAGGCGCTAGGTAAGTGGTAATTATTGTGACTGCGAAGGTGTTTGATGTGGTCATTGGTTTGCTTCTCTGTGGGTTGACTCATATTTACTCACACCCTGCCAGACCAATCCATCTATGATAATGTCATGGCAGATCAGTCAGGAAATCAGGCTCACAGGGAATGCTCTATCTAGCTCCCCTGAGATAGGTTTAGGGAATTGTCCCCTTCTTTTCCTAGTTGAAGGCAGTATCCTTCCCTACAAATCACCCCCTCAGACTTGACTTCTGTGGATAGGCTTGAGCCAGTCAGCTTGTCAGCAGGATATGAGTCCTATTCAGAAGATTTGTACTGTGTTCTGTCCCAGGATGTAGCCAGTTCTGGAGGATTCTTGGACTCCCAAAAACAGAATGGAGCTATGGAAGTCTGTCTCCTTTAGAACACTTGATTCCCAGAGGTCAATGACAAAGGGCATATTTTTGTTCCTATGCCTGGCTTCAGGCGGCAGGAAGTCCCCCAAGGGCTAGGGTAGGCTGCCACCTTGCTGGCATGGAGGAGAAATGGTGATATGCGTTGTTCAGTCACCACTTGGGATTCCAAAGGCAGGAATTGAGTTTGGAACAGGGTGTTTTTGAGTGGGTGTCTCCTGTCTGAAAAGGGATGGGAGGCCTCACTGCCACCTGAGGAGGGCACCGCAGGCCTCCTTATCCAGCTTGGTGTTTTCCGGTGTTCAATCACAGATGTAGGCTAGTTTCAGATGGATCTTCTCAGAGGTGTTGGGTAAGCTAATTTTTTCCTAGTTGGAGCCTGGCCACAGATCTCTGAGGTAGCGTTGTGCATAATGAAGGAGTGAAATTAGGTAGTGAGAAGTCAAGAAGGCTAGCAGAAAGGAGAGGCTGGAGTCCTGAGCAGCCTCAAGGAGGTACTCTCTGGAGTGGTCCAGGAGGCCTGTGGAACAGAAGTGTATCTGACAGAGCGGGGGGCTGAGGCCTGTATTTCCATGTTTCTGTCTTGGACTTAACGGGCAGGCTGGCTTTGTGTAGGTGTTGTTACCCTTCCTTGGGGAACCAGGAAGGGGAACAGTGACATGTCCTGAGCGCATGAGTGTGTGTGTGTGTGTGTGTGTGTGAGAGAGAGAGAGAGAGAGAGAGAGAGAGAGACCTGCAGGGGGCCATCTTTTGTTGTGCTTCTTGTCTCTACCTCTACAGTGTGCTTTCCTCTGATACAGGAGACCCGGTCTCTGGTTTTGTTGTTTTTTTTCCTCCTGTAGGGCTGCTCCTACGCCACCTTTAGGCAGCCAGGCCTTCTAGCTGGAATTTGGAGCACTTGCCCAAATGATGCTTGGGCCCAGAGTGGGAAAGTGTGTGTATGGGTGGGTGCTTGGAAATTGGAGGTTTGCCTGAGGAAGGTCAATTTGGGTTTTGAGTTGCGAGACGGTTTACTGCTAGTCTTGGGGAAAATGGGTGGGAGGAGAGTGTTGGTACCCTGGAGGAGACCCAGGGGATCTTGGAAGGGCCTTGCTTCCTGCATCAGGTAGCCAACTTTTTAAAATCACCATCCTGATAATACTGGTGTATTTGGCACACAGGTGTATGATACCAAAGGCAGGATGAGGGAGCTCGCAGGTCCTAGGGAGGTGTGCTGGACCTTCCCCAGCTATCTGTTGCACCCACAGCTCCCGCTCTAGGATTTGGTTTTATTGTTTCCTGTCAGATTGCTTGATGGTGTACTGATCTAGAACTTGATTCAGCAGGAAAGAAGGGTGCCTGGAATTTTGGGTTTGAGTACCTTTCCACCTGCACTAAGGGGTGTGCCCTACTGGTGGATGGCAAGAGGGCACAGGGAGCTTGTCTGGGCTTGAGCCATACCATTTTAGTCTTTTCTCTCTCTCTCCTTTTTTTTAAAGATTTTATTTATTTATTTGACAGAGATCACAAGTAGGCAGAGAGGCAGACAGAGGGGGTGGGGGGGGCAGGGAGGCAGACTCCCTGCTGAGCAGAGGGCCAGATGCGGGGCTCCATCCCAGGATCCTGGGATCATGACCTGAGCCGAAGGCAGAGGCTTTAACCCACTGAGCCATCCAGGCGCCCCTCTCTCTCCTTTTTTTAATTTGCCTGTGCTTCACTGAGCCTCAGGTGTTTGCTGCAAACCTGCTTCAGCTGGGGGTTAGGGGGGAGTATGTGTGCATGCAAGTATGAATCCTCTGGTCTCTTTTCCAAAAGTGTGTGTGTGGAAGAGGCCGACAGCTTTTTCTTTTCTTTTATTACTGCCCACTTCCATATGTATGCATGTGTGTGTGTATGAACACTGGTATTATGCAAAGAGCTTTGGACTGGAGGTCAGAAGACATGGGTTCTTGGCTGTGCCACTAAATCAGCATGTGATTTTGGAGAAATCACATTTCTCTGGGTCTCACTTTCCCCATTTGTAAAATGAGGGCATTAGTCTGGGTTACTCTAGGTTCTTATTACCACTCCAGCAGGAGCCAGGGCTCTGAGGAGGAGGGGACGGCATGGGAGGTTCTGGGGGGAAAGGGCATCAGTGAGGGGCTCCCCACAGCCACCCTTTGGGTAGGACACAATAAGCTCCAACCTGGCAAGGCAGAGTCACCCCCCACTTCCATTATTTTTCCCTGACTTCCTTCCTCCTCCCCACATTCTCCCATTCTTTGCCACTACAGTTGGCTGTTCCATCACTACCCCTACCCCCGCCCACCCCCACCTCTTCCTGTACTGGGCAGGTGTTTGAGAGAGGAACCACAGGAAGCCTTCCAGACTGGGTGAGTGATGCAGATTCTTGCTTTTCCCTGCAGTGTTTATCTCAGGCCCTTTAAACTGAGAGAACAGACATTAAAGGCCCAAGCCTTTAAATCTTGCCAAAATTGGAGCCAAGCTACCTTTTGTGTGTGGGGTCAGCTTAAGATACCAAGTCTTAAGGACCACTCCTTTGAATAACATTTTCATTTGAAAACCAGTTTAATTTTTCATCTCAGTCTTATGAGGAAGCTACGACAGGTGTTCATATTCCCACCTTACAGATGATGAGAAAACAAGCTCAGAAAGGTAAAAATCCCATAGCTCATAAGTAGCAGAGCTAGAACATGAACCAAAGTCTTCTGACTCCGGATTCTTTGTGCTTACCAGTACCTCCAGCCTGTGTCCTATAGCACATGCCTCGGGGACAAGGAATTATTGTGGATGTAGGGAGAGTTTGGGGCCAACTGTTTGGGGCCCTATCTCTCTTTTTCTTGAAATCCTGGCACTGTACTGTTGGGAGGGACTTGGGAGAAATTTCCTAGGACATGTGCTTGCGGCATTGAGTGTGGACTTGAGGGGCTGGTAGGGCCTTGTTGTGAGTTCTGGGGAGTGGGTAGTGGGTTGGGTGTTCACCAGGTTAAAGGGTTTGGGGTGGCCAGAGGTCTGGGAAGGCACAATGGGATGCTGAGCTGCTTGTGGTGCCCTTGGGTCTTATACTGTGCTGGAATAACCCAGCTCCCTCTCCCTTCTGTAACCCCACAGGACTGGCAGCCACCGTTTGCTGTAGAAGTGGACAACTTCAGGTTTACTCCCCGAATCCAGAGGCTGAATGAACTAGAGGTGAGAAGACTAACAGCTGGTGGCGGGGTTGGGTGAATGGATATCTGAGCTCTGATCCCACTTCCCCCATTCCTTCTCTGGCTAAGGTACTTTACCCAACTGACCTTTATTCTCTCTTCTGTGAAGTTGCATGGAGGTCATAGAGGAAGCTTTAGAGCTCTGAATATAACCCAAGAGCAGGAGCATTTAGCATCTCCAGTTTGATAGCTCAAAGACTGGGCATGTCCATTTCCCTAAAGGTTTGCTACTTCTGAAGCTCTCCTGCCAGCTAACCTACAATACCTGAGTCAACAAAGGGAAACAGGTTGGCTGAGGCCTTTCTTGGCTAGCTGAACGTGGCCTCATGATCCATTTCATCCACAGCCCTGTGCTTCCTACCTTCCTTCTGTGTGGCTTGATAAGGTGGGATGTGAGGTGGATAGGCAGGAACAGCACAAGAACTGGTCCGTATGGAGGCTAGAATGGTTATAAATTTGAACAGGGGTCAGGCAGGTAGGCTTTTCCCTCTCCCTTTTGTTCTGTACAGGAAGTCCAGGCCCTTCGCATGGATAAATGAGGTTCTTCACTAAGGGCCTGAGAATGCCCTAGGGTCATAAGAGTGGGTCCTTTGAAGCCAATTCCAGGGAAGATCCTGGAGTTTCCCACAGAAGATGTAGTTTAGAAGTTTGCTTGCACTTTTCTGCCTCATTGTTACATATCCATGAACCCTCCAGATGTCCTGGGGAGGGGGCATATATGGCCAAACTGGAAACCCATGACCTAGAGCTTATTGTTTCTAGACTGCTGTTCCTCAGCCTTGATACTATTGACATTCTGGCCCAGATAATTCTTTGTCGTGGAGGGGCTGTCCTATGCATTTTAGGATATGTATCAGCATCCCTGGCTTCCTTCCACCTATTAGATGCCAGTAATACCTTTTCCCATTAATGGCAACCAAAAATGTCCCCAGGCATTGCTAAATGTCCCGGTGTGGATGGGGTGGGGTGGACACAATTGTTCCCCTCATTGAGAACCACTGTTTTAGAGTCATTCTATGTGCTGCCCTGGTCAGAGCAAAAATCTTCTCATGAAGAGGGTATAAGTTTCTTGAAGAAATGGATCTGACCAGATCTGTGGCGTTACAGCTAGTGCAAGATGTCACCTAGCATGGGACAAGAACAGGTTTTCTAGAGATACTGTGCTGGCTAATGATGGGGAAGAGCAGGGATGAGGCCAAGATTGGAAAGCTAAGGCAGAGATGAGAGGTAGGCAGGCTAAGCACTGCCTAGAGTTTGGGACCCATTTCACCGGGAGAGGCCCTGGATGGTGGGCTGCTCTTTACCCTTTCTCCTCTCCTAAGAATAGGCCAGAAGACAAGGGTTAGGTGGAGGGGCAGGCCAGCCTCTTTGAGCCATTTCTTTTCCAGGCCCAGACAAGAGTGAAGCTGAACTACTTGGACCAGATTGCCAAGTGGAGGGAGTAGAGTTCTTGGCCTCTTCCCGGTTCTCACAGCTAAATAGCCATAGGTTGTTTTTTCCTACATACAGACCTTAGTTTTCCAATCTATGAACTAAAATTGTTTCTGTTTCTCTCATAGGATCTGAGTAAGGTAGTGAATGATAATGACTTCTCTAGTTCTTCCTAGAATCAGGCCCTCTGACCCGTGCAAGGTGGTTCTAGACTTGGGACCATGGGGAGCCTTTTTTGGGTCAGTGAAGTTTCAGGGAAGCATGATACATGCCTTGTTCCCAGGATCCTTGGCCCACATAGGGTTCTGGGTTGGCCAGGTGCTAGTGCTGCTCTGGTACACTTAGTTCTTAGTTCTTCAGTAGGTACTCAGCCTTCAGCTACCATGGGACAAGTTTTGTGGTGAATAAGAAGAGGTAAATGTGCTTTTTTGGACCTTCAATCTCTGAAACATGCCTAGAGCTTAGATGCAGTTTTGGAGGTTCCAGAGGACCTTCACTGTCTCTCTTGTAAGTCCACCCCTCTGGAATAAGCAGTTATTTTATTTCCCTTTTATAATCAGAAGATGGAGGTCCAGAGGCTGTACAGCAAAACAGTAGTAGGAAATAGCTAAAACTTAAGTTACTCGACATTCAGATCTCTTGGTATCTCCTCTGTGACTTAAGAAAGCAGAGGCTCTCTGTAAAAGAGATGATGATACTCATACAGCCCAGTCAGAGAGCTTGAGAGGGTGTGCATGTAAGGCATATAAAGCCGACCTTCTCCGTGTTGGGACCATGGGCAGAGATGAGAGGTAGGCAGGCTAAGCACTGCCTAGAGTTTGGGACCCATTTCACTGGGAGAGGCCCTGGATGGTGGGCTGCTCTGTACCCTTTCTCCTCTCCTAAGAATAGGCCAGAAGATAAGGGTTAGGTGGAGGGGGAGGCCAGTCTCTGAGCCATTTCTTTTCCAGGCCCAGACAAGAGTGAAGCTGAACTACTTGGACCAGATTGCCAAATTCTGGGAAATCCAGGGCTCCTCCTTAAAGATTCCCAATGTAGAACGACGGATCTTAGATCTCTACAGCCTCAGCAAAGTAAGAAAAGGCTTTTCTCAAGCCCCTCCCCACCCCTTAATATCTTTTGTACTCTGTGGCCTCCCTTAGTTTGGATATTAGAGCTCTACACTGCAGTGGAAGGGGCACAGCCTCATAACACATGAGGTGTCATCGGAACTTCTTGGCATCTCTTACTGCAGTGGTGGTGGTAGGAGGAGGGAATAGCTTCCAGTGAGGTGAGGGGCTGGAATTGTCCTCATCACCCTTTCCTCAGGCCTTCACCCTTATGTACTACACACAGCACATCCACATCCCTTCCTCCTTGTCCCTGCAGATCGTGGTGGAGGAAGGTGGCTATGAAGCCATCTGCAAAGACCGTCGGTGGGCCCGGGTAGCCCAGCGCCTCAACTACCCACCAGGCAAAAACATTGGCTCCC
This sequence comes from Taxidea taxus jeffersonii, assembly GCA_003697995.1. Taxonomy (NCBI): domain Eukaryota; kingdom Metazoa; phylum Chordata; class Mammalia; order Carnivora; family Mustelidae; genus Taxidea; species Taxidea taxus. Next base: position 6,812 of record RCUC01066093.1, read on the forward strand.
TGCTACGCTCCCACTATGAACGCATCGTTTACCCCTATGAGATGTACCAGTCTGGAGCCAACCTGGTGGTAAGGACGCCAGGCTGGGGTGGAAGATGGCTTTCCCCCAGACCAGATGCAGATTTCTCATACTTGCTCTTAATGGAACTGGTTCAGTGAGCTGGAGACCTGGGAGCTAGACTCTACCCTTTTCTGGTGGTGCTTATTCTCTTCCCATGCTGCCCAGGGTCAGGTCAGAGGTCCTAGAGTTACCCGCAGGACCAGCCTACTATCCAGTATGTGACAAGGTTGTAACTGATAAAGGAATTCCAAGGAGGGAGAGACATTCTGGGTTAGAGAAGTCTGGAAAGAGATGGCATCTGATATAGTTATGGAGATGCTGGGGCGGGGAGGTGGTTTGAAGGTGGAATGACATAAGCAAAGGCAAGAAGAATTCTCAAAGTGTGTGCTGATGTCAATGGTAACAACCAGTGGAACAGGGCCTCTTGTTGTGGGTCAGGTGAGTGCAGCCACAGCTTTTTTTTGCCATTGGTTAAGGATAGAGGGACGGCATCGTTGGGGGCTGCAGCTCCATACCCTGAGCCTTACTCCTCACTTGTCTCCAGCAGTGCAACACACGTCCATTTGATAATGAGGAAAAGGACAAGGAATACAAACCCCACAGTATCCCCCTTCGACAGTCTGTGCAGCCTTCCAAGTTCAATAGCTATGGCCGGCGGGCCAAGAGGCTGCAGCCTGATGTGAGTACTTCTAACTCAGAGCTTTGAGGGTGGGAGTCCACGAAGTTCTAACCAATGTTCTTTTCCCTGTTTCACTCTCCCTTCACTCTGTTCTCTGAGTTTTGAGCAGTAGTATGCCCCCCTCTTGCTTCACTCTTGCTCTTTCCTTCACTCTCAGCTGAGCTTCTGAGTTGGGTCTTGATCTGCTCATATAGTACCTTTTGTGTGTCTGCCCTTTTTTGCCTGTCTTGTTCTTTCTGGACTCACTCTGCTTCTGGGGTAGACTTCTTTTTCCCTATACCTATATCCTAACTTCAGGCAGAAGCTTATGTGCAAGGCATTGTTCTAGGCACTGGGGATGCAACAGAGAACAAGATAGACATTGTCCCTGGGCTCACCAAAGCATGTCATTTAGTAGATTGTATTAGTCACTGCCATTTATTGGTAGTGCCACACACTGTTAGATTTCTTTCTATATGTTATTCCCAAATCCCTCTGTAAACTTTGTAAGGTAGGAGTTAATATTTCTTTCTAAGAGAGGGCTAATGGGGGAGCTCACTTAACCCTAGTCTCCAAAAGCAGCTCTGAATTCTTGCCCAGGCCTGCCTCTGCCTCCTGGCATGAGCCCAAGTGATATATAGTCCAAGCTGTTGCTCTTTTAAGATGGGGCAGTTTGCCTCAGATAGCAGATTTGATTCATTTCCTTTTTCCCTCCCAGCCGGAACCCACGGAGGAAGACATTGAAAAGAATCCGGAGCTGAAGAAGCTGCAGATCTATGGGGCAGGCCCCAAGATGATGGGCCTGGGCCTCATGGCCAAGGATAAGACCCTGCGGAAGAAAGGTAAGGCCTGATAGGCTGGGGCAGTGTGAAGGATGGCCTCACCTGGGGAGAGGAGGCGGGGCCCTGACTGTTCTAGACCTGTGCTTTAGAGCCCCTCTTCCCTCTCCCAGATAAGGAAGGGCCTGAGTGTCCCCCCACCGTAGTGGTGAAGGAGGAGTCAGGCGGGGATGTGAAGGTGGAGTCAACCTCACCTAAGACCTTCCTGGAGAGCAAGGAGGAGCTGAGTCACAGCCCAGAGCCCTGCACCAAGATGACCATGAGACTGCGGAGGAACCACAGCAATGCCCAGTTTGTAAGGACCCAGCCCTGACTTCTTAATGCTCTGCTTCTCATCCCTTCAGCGAGCATTTCCCCAGCATGGCTCTGGACCAGGTTGCATTAAGCAGAAAAGTGGGCCTGCTGGGCCCTGCCCTCAGGTAGCTCACTTAATTGGGGAAACAAGGCCAACTCACAAGGAAAATGGAACAAAGGACAAGAAAGGGTGATCAAGTGCTGTCAACAGGAAGTGCTGGAAGGGTCCAGAGAAGGAGGCTCCCTCCATTGCTTCAGGATAAAGGCTAAGCTCCTCATTACCATGCATGATCCAGTCCCTGCTGACCTCTAGCCTCATTCCCCAGCACTGCCCACCTCACTCCTCTGCTATAGCCACACTGAACTACTTGTAGGTATGTTCATTTTTTCCCCTGAGATGCGCCATGCTCTTTCTTTCCCCCATCCCTTTGCACCTGCTGTTTCTTCCACCTGGAAGACTTTTCCCCGTGCTCTGCCCCATTGCCAAACTCAGTTGGCCTTCAGGTTCCAGTGAGTTTCAGATGTCATTGTCAACTGTCACTTTTTCAGTGAAGTTCTTCCTCAAGGCTGTCCCTCCTTATCTCCAGCTGATTTGAGTGCTCTCTTCTCTAGCTTCCCCTAGTACCCTCTGTGAGCTGGTATTGGCAGTTTCCACGTTACCTTTTAATTTTTATGAATATGTATCTCTGGAGTACTTTGTGCCTTTAGAAGGCAGATGCCATGTCTTATTCATTGCTGTATTTCAGAGTCTAGCATAGCATTGAACATGTAAGTGCTCAGTGTTTATTGAATGAATAAAAATGGGAGATTTCACGACTGCATGATAAAGACTCTGCTCTCACAGCTCTACCAGTTTTTTGGGGAGATGGTACATGCATATAGTTAAACTCCCAAACTAGCACGACTCGCCTGTAACAGGGCTGTGAATGATCTAGCCAACAAGCTCGGTGGGTTTCTGATAGAAAGCTCTGTGGACTAGGGTGCTGCTTGGAGGACAGTTTGAAGGCTGGACAGAGCTTCGATTGATGAACTATTGCCTCCTTTTCCTGGCAGATCGAGTCATATGTGTGCCGGATGTGTTCCCGAGGGGATGAAGATGACAAGCTTCTGCTCTGTGATGGCTGTGATGATAACTACCACATCTTCTGCCTGCTGCCTCCTCTGCCTGAGATTCCCAAGGGTGTCTGGCGGTGCCCGAAGTGTGTCATGGCGGTAAGCCCTTCCGAGCCCTAGTTCATGTCTGCCTCCATCAGGCCTTACTGACAGCAACTTCCCAGCTCAGCCCTGGTTTAATGTTTTGGGTCCCTGGAGTGGGGCTAGGCTAGGTAAAGTTTAGGGAGAAAGAAGAGGAGACATAGCCTTTATTTATGTCCTCTGGGAGACCCCAGACTACCTGGGGAGGTGAGAGTCATTATTGAACAGATTGTATGCTGACGTGTAGTCAGATGCTAAATTATGTGTTAGAAATTCTGAGGCATAGAAGTTCAGAGGAGAGGAAAATGACCAAGGGTAGTAATCAGGGAAGGTGTCAGGAATGAGATTTGGAGGACCGGAATATGGAGAAAAATTGTTCTTTTGATTTCCAAGGTTTTTTTCTTTGTTTTATTTAGAAAGCTTGGCAGATAGACAAATTACCTATCATTTCATCACCTAGAGACAACTGTTGTTAATAGTCTGGTGTATTTTCTTCCCATCTTTTTGTTGTTGCATATATATAACGATCTTTAACCAGTTTGGGCTCTTACTGTGTATTTTCATTTGCTATTTTATAATTATTTTTGTATATCATTACATTTATTCATGGGTTGTGATTCGTTTTTCTTGTGGAGGGGCTATCATACGGGTATAATACTTTGTTTTCCTTTTATTTTGATTATTTGATTAAGTTTGCAGTGGTGCAGGCTTTAACTAGAAGAGGTGGGCAGGCCTTGTAAACTTGGGGATGGGGCATGCCGGAGCAGGGGTATTTTGGGAGGACGTACTTGGGGCGAGAGGGGCAGTCAGGAGGGCATCTGAGGCAGCAGTGAGGGATAAGAGGCTCGGTAAGTCTGCCAGGTCCGTTTCATGAGCTTGCTTCCCTCCGTCATCCAAATTCTGGGTGCTCATTTGCATTTCTCTCTGGAGAACAGATGTTGATGGTCTCTTGTCTTATGTTAGGGACTCATCTGTGGTCCTAGAGACCAGCTGTGTGCATATGCATGCACACATACAGACACACAAACACATACACGGCTGAGGAAAGATACCAGGGTGGTGCATAATGGCCTTGGAAGTGGTGGAAATCCCTTCAGGGAAGAGTGTGGACACCAACAGAATGATAGACAGTGAAGGCTGTCAGCTCTACTTGGCTCTCTCTAAGTGGTTGAGGGCCAGTGAACCAGATTGACATTGATTTTTTTCCCAGACATGAGTGAGTCTGTCTAACTCTAGGATACATCAAGCTCTCCTCTAAAACCATGAACCTTGGTATAAAGTGAGGTAGTCTCACATCCTGCCTTCCGAGACCATCTAAAGAACAGGAATAGTGTAAGATTTAACAGTGTAGAAGCTGGTGCCTTTGACTACCATCCTCTGAGCTACTAGAATATTCAGTGCCATTTCCCCAGGCTTGTAGTTCCAGTCTGGGCATAAGAAAACTTCCTTAGGCATCCTGTTTTAGCTCAAGAGGAAACAATGGTGGCAGAAGAGCATAGTATAGCATATTCAAGTCAGAGGTCACGGTTTTGATAGGAAAGTCCTAAAGGAAGAGAAGAGCAAAAGAATGGCAGCAGGGCATGTGGGGAATGAAAAGACTGATTAAGCTGAAGTTCTGGGAGAAAAAGGTAGAGCTATAGTGAGGCCTACCTCCCGGGCCTTGAGTGCAGACCTAGGGCTGTTCTTCCTCCCTGCTCCCCCCTATTCCAGCTTTGCTTTTAAGGATTCTCCACCTCTGTGCCCTCTGTCTTGGTGATGTGTTCTCCTTTGGGTTTCAGGAGTGTAAGCGGCCCCCTGAAGCCTTTGGTTTTGAGCAGGCTACCCGGGAATACACTCTGCAGAGCTTTGGAGAGATGGCTGACTCCTTTAAAGCTGATTACTTCAACATGCCCGTGCACGTAGGTGATGGAGGGCTGGGGTAGCGTCAGGGCTAGGGCTGTAGGTGTTGGTGCCTAATGGGCTTAGCTCTTCTGGGTCACCGGAGGCAGGATGTGATGGACCACGGTCATCTGCTACCCCTGTTCCCCAGATGGTGCCTACAGAACTCGTGGAGAAGGAGTTCTGGCGGCTGGTGAACAGCATTGAGGAAGATGTGACTGTTGAGTATGGGGCTGACATCCATTCCAAAGAATTTGGCAGTGGTTTCCCTGTCAGTGACAGTAAGCGGCATCTAACCCCTGAGGAGGAGGTGAGTGGATGATTCATGGTTATATGTCAGCTGTGTGTACTTTGGCAGGTCATTTAGTATATCTGTTGGGTGGGGGTAATTATGTCCACTTCCCACAGTTGCTCTGAGATTTAGATAAGATGGTATATGTAAAAAACACAGCCCGGTATCTGGCATTGCATCTCTAGCCACGAGATTGGCTATTTCTTTGTAGGGTGGGGTTAGTATCTACCTTACAAATTTGTTGTTAAGAGTTAAATGAGAAGGTGTATGAAATACTTGGCAGGGTGCCTGGTTCATTCATAAGAAGTGGACTAGTATTGTATGTGGGAAAAAATGAGGGTCCAGGCCTATCTCCAGAGAAGGGGGCATTTTGGTCCAGAGCAGGGCTTTTAGCTTGCAGGTATTTTGGTGAGTTGAGTATATCTGTAAAACTCCCTAAAATGGAAGGGAATTGGAATTTTGTGTGTATGCATTTGGCGGGTGGGGGTGGGTAGGAGATAGAGAACATTTAATATTTCTCAGATGTGTGAAAGGTCTGGGACCTCAAAATTAAGGTTTCCTGGGCTAAAGATCTCAGCTTCTTAACATAAGCTTCATCCCCTTTCCACAAATACCCAACCTGACAGGAGTATGCCACCAGTGGTTGGAACCTGAATGTGATGCCAGTGTTGGAGCAGTCCGTACTGTGCCACATCAATGCGGATATTTCTGGCATGAAGGTGCCCTGGCTGTATGTGGGCATGGTGTTCTCAGCCTTTTGCTGGCATATTGAGGATCACTGGAGTTACTCCATTAACTACCTCCATTGGTGAGCGGGGCCCTGGGAAGCCAGGGAGGCAGGGTAGGCTCCCTCAGGACCACGTGTGTGACCACTCTGTATGTCCCCTTTCCACGTGGCCAGGGGTGAGCCGAAGACCTGGTATGGGGTACCCTCCCTTGCAGCAGAACATTTGGAAGAGGTGATGAAGAAGCTGACACCTGAGCTCTTTGATAGCCAGCCTGACCTCCTGCACCAACTTGTCACCCTCATGAATCCCAACACCCTCATGTCCCATGGTGTGCCGGTGAGTGCTCAGGAAACAGGGACAAAGGGTAGGAATGATGTAGTGTGTCCTTTGTGCTGGTGGTTGTGGTGGTCATGGTTATGGTGGTCATCATATGGAATCTACTCCTGCCTCTTTCTCATTCCTCTTCTATTTTTATTTGACAACTCTAATAGAGACCGCACATCATAGTGGTTAGATATGCAATGTGATGGTGAGCCCACTAGGCCATGTGTTTGAGGGTGACACCTCAGGATGGCTTCTTTTTCATGTCTGTATTCTACCCAGTGGAAAAGGGAAATGGGAGAAGGACAGGGCAAGACAAGTCTCCTTATTTTTAAAGACCTACATCATTTCCATTCATCTGCTGTTAGTCACAAGGCCACATCTAGCTGCAGAGAAGACTGGAAAATGTGATTCTTACCCTGGATGGTAATGTACCAGTTACAAATTCATACTGTTGTGAAAGAGGGTGAGAATGAATAGTGGGGGGTAATTAGCCCAGTCTGATGTGTTCTATATAGTAGCCCTTCTGGGAGCAATGGGTAGGTTTTTTACTTATGTAACAGGTGGTAAGTTCTATGGTAGTAATTCTTTTGTAACATGTATCAAGTCAACATGTTGTACACTTTAAACTTACATAGTTCTATGTCATATTTCAAGTTGGAGGAGGGTACATAACCTCTAATATCCATCAACATTTAAAATAAAAAAAGTTGAGGGGTGCCTGGGTGGTGAAGTCGTTAAGCATCTGCCTTCGGCTCAGGTCATAAACAGGACCCTGGGATCGAGCCCCACGTCAGGTTCCTGGCTCAGTGGGAAGCCTGCTTCTCCCTCTCCCCATGCTTGTATTCCCTCTCTCACCGTGTCTCTCTCTGTCAAATAAATAAAATCTTTAAAAATAAAGTTGAACTCAGAGTCCTAGACTGAACCTATTCTCCTCTGTGGACTCCTCTCCCACTCCATAAAATGTTTTGTTGCTCTACAGTCTCGTTTGCTTATAAGGGAATTTCTAGCATTAGCTGATCAGCCAGTTTTCTGGTGTGGATCTTAAGAGAGCCTGATCAGTTCTGAAGGAACAGTAATTAGTACATTCTGCAACTGTGTTTTGAGTCTTATTTTGTGCTGCTACCCCTCCCCACTTCCTTCAACTCCCATCCCCCCGTGTCCCCCTGCCGCCACCACCTTGGCTGCCCTGTCATTTAGTCTAATGGATAGGATGGCCGGCAGTCACCTCATACTGAATTAATGTCTCCTTGAGATCCCCATTCATCTGTACAGTAGGGCTTTGGACTAGGTCAGTAGTTCTCACCCACATTTCTTCTTGCCTTCAGCTTGTTTTGATAACACTACAAACCCTACAGTATTTTTTATTGTATACTTCAGTGATACTTAACTAAGTATTCAGGGATCTAGGGAATTAGAGGAAGTGTATCCCACAGCAGTTCAGGCAGCCTTCCTCTACTGGAGGCAGTCGGAGCTAGGGTATCCTTTTCCCTCACTGCCTTACTCCGTTTAGGAACTACTGGACTCGAGAGGTAGAGGTGATCAAGGGCCCTTCCACTTCTGCTCTTCATAAGTAGGTGTTGGGTCTGAGTTTTCCTCACATTCCTTTCTTCCTGACCCATTGAACAGCCTTAGTCCTTGCCTGCAATGTCAAGAAAAATTACGAGAGTGGAAGAGGATCCTTAAGGATTTAGGCAGCTAAGATACATAGCGTTTAATTCTTCCCTCTTTTTAAGAAAACTTTAATACAGATTTTTAAACATGTGCTCTTTGCTTCCACCTCCACAGCATTTGTCCTGCTCATGGCTCACCAGTTTTCTGGCCAGCTGCTGCTTCACCCCCCACCCCCAGCCTTGCCCCTCCTGTGGGTGGTTCCCACCAGCTCCAGGCTCTCTGGACTTGGCAGTATCCCTCCAATCCAAGACATTTGATTTTCATATTCTCATGCTGGCAGGCTGTAGTTGGGCCAGCTGAAGCTCCCCAAGAGCTATCTTTAGTCCACTCCCTCCCCCCTTCCCCTTGGGTGGAAGGCAGCCGTTTCTTTTTATAGCTATATAGAGTAAGTATTATTTTCATTATAAAAGAATCTGTTCCCTTTCCAGAAAATGGAAATTTAGAGTGGTCATCCCTTTTTCCTCCACTTCTATGTTTCTGTTATTTTTCTACATGAATTTTGACATAACAATCAGTATATGGATATTGTCACCTCTTTTTAAGTCTAGATGATCTAGAACAGCACTGTCCAGTTTGATAGCCACTAGCCACATGTGGCTGCTGAGCACTTGAAACATGGCTAATCTCATCTGAAATGTGCTGAAAGTATAAAACACATGTTGGGTGTCAAGGCTTAGTATGAAAATATCTCACTAATAATACTTTTGTATACCACTTACACATTGAAATGGTAATACTATAGATATATTAAAATACATTGAAGTTAGTTTCACCTGTTTCTTTTTACCTTTTTAATGTGGCTACTAGAGTATTTAAAATATATATATGTGGCTGGTGTTATATTTCTATTGGATCATGCTGGTCTAGAATGATTTTTCTTCCTTACTGTGAACTGTTTATAACTGTCTTAAAAAAAAAAAACACACTACAACTGTATTGCAATATAATTTACATACCATAAAATTCAGCCATTTTAAGTGCACACAGTTCATTGAATTTACAGAGTTGTGCTACCATCACCACAATCCAGTTTTAGAACATTTGTCACCACAGAAAGATCCTTTGTGCCCTTTTGTAGTCAGTCTCCATTCCAATCCCTAGTCCCAGGCAACCACTCATCTGCCTTCTGTCTCTAGAGATTTCCCTTTTCTAGACAGTTCACATACACAGGATAATATGTAGTCTTTTGCATCAGACTTATTTCAATTCACATAATGTTTTCGAGGTTCATCCATGTTGTAGCATGTGTCAGAAGTTTGTTCCTAAATTTATGGTGGAATACTACATTTTATGGAAGTACCACATTTTGTTTATCCATTCACACTTGATGGACATTGGGTCATTTTTAATGACTGCAGAATGTAAGGAGAGCCTTTTTAGATAACTGCATAGGAAATAGTAAAGAGACGTGGCCAAAGTGAGGGTGGAAGAGTTAGGAGTTCTGTTTCTGGCTCTGCTGCTTAAAGCTTCTCTGGGACTCAGCTTTTGCATCTATAAAATTAACTGGGTCTAGATCGTTCAGCAAGTATTGCTAGAACTCCCCTTCTGTGTACAAAGCCTCTGGCCAACACCTTGAAGACAAATAAACCCGTCCCTGCCTTCGGGTATGTGCAGTTGAGTGGAGAATAAAGGTGAGTAAATGTTAGAGGTGCTTCAAAAGGACAACAGACTGGGTCATTAGAAAGAGGGGGTCAGGAAAGCATTTGTAGAAGGTGGTGATCCTTGAAGGAAGATAAGAGTTTGCCTGTTGGCGCCTTGGAGCCTTGGCTACATCACGTGGACATGGGGTTTCAAGTAAGGGGTTCTCAGCCATGGGCTTGCCAGTCAGATTTGTGTTTTTTGGAAGATCATTCTAGTGCTTAGTAATGGGAACCAGTTCAATAATCCAAGCAGAAATGCTGATGTTGCCCCTAAGTAGGGATAGATTTGAAAAGAAGAAAATGTATTGGAAGTGGGAGCTGATGTATGACCTGAATAAATGTGGAGATGTAGTCATGAATGGGCAGATTAAGTATTTTGAGGATGTTAATTCTCTCCATAGTAATCTAGAATCCTCACAGAGGAATTGTTGGGTTGAAGGGTATAAACATTTTAAGTTCTTGATCTATATTAACAATTTGGTTTTCCAGAGAGTAGAAGTTACTGGTACCATTACCAGCACTGTGTGTATTTCACTGTGTGTTCATCAGCACTGAATGTTCATCCTAAAAACCTTTGTGGGATTCCTCCTGTAGACTGCAAATTAAATGTACACGTGGCTGCTTCCATTCCTTTCTGAAACTCCGCTCAAATGGCACAGAGGTGTTTTTTTTTTTTAAGGTTTAAAAAAATTACTAAAATGGAGAAAACGAGAGGATACAGCGATAAAATTCTTGAAGCTAGAAAATAGATGAGGTAACTGAGTCTTAGGCCAGTATTGAGACATCTGAGAACCAACCAACCTGATTTATACCTCAGAATTCCTCCAAAGGTTCAGTCGTCAGTGACAGCAGGCATTCTGGAAAGAAAGATAGATGAAAATAAGGATTGGTTCATGTCTATATAGGAAGCTATGAGGTCCCCTTTCACACTGGGCAGCTGGAAGTGTGACCATCCCTCACTTAAGCAAAAGACTTTACTTTTGAAGAGATTACAATAAAAGATCTCTGGACTGAGGTCTTCCAGGTACAGTTGAGGGTGGAGGTAATAGTGACAAAAGTAGGATTCATCATTGTGTACGTAGTGGATGCTAAGGTTCCCAGCTGTCTTCTTCCACTTGGCTCTTAGAACACTAGCAGACAGATCTTCCTTCAGGCAAAAAAGGAGAGAGTTTTCTCTGGAGAATATGAGTGGCCCAAAAAGAAAGACCCAGTGACACTTCCAGATCACCCTACAGTGAAGCTCACAGTTGACAGACTTCACCAGTATACTCTGAACTTCCATTCAGCTTTTCCATTTCTAACTCTTAAAGTTGACAGCCACAGATTAACAGCTGAGGAAACTCTAGAAAATAGAACCAACCAAACAAAGCAACTTGGATAAACAGGTTAGGCAGGCAGAGAAATAAACTTCAAAAAGGGAAAGAAACCTCATGAAGATCTTCAGAGATAGCATATAGTGCAAACTGAAGTAAGAACAGGATACTATTTGAAAACATCCTGAGAACAAAAAAGAGCTCTTGGAAGTTAAAACTGTGATAGTAAAAGGGGAAGAAAAAAAGTTTAGAAGATAAATAGTTAAGGAAATCTCTCAGAAAATAGAATAAAAAATAAAGATGGGGAAATGGTAAAGAAAGTTGAAAGGAGATTTTGTTCAGAAGGTTCAATATGCAAATAATGAGTTCTGAAAAGAGAATAGATGAAAACAAAGAATTAAATCACTAATGAAATTATTTAAGAAAGTTTCCGAACCAAAAGATTGAGTTTTCAGAGTCAAAGGGCCTGTGTAGTACATGAATGAAAATAGATGCACACCAAGGTATAGCTGGTGAATTTTTAATTCAAAGCACTAGAAACCAGAATGGCTTAAGACTTTTCAAAAGCAGCACTAGAATCTAGAAGACTAGCGCCATGCCTTCAAAATGGTTTTCAGTTTAGAATTCTACATGGTCAAATGAAGTACAAGAGTAGAGACAATTTTCAAAAAAAAAAAAAAAAAGTTATTTGTACCACTTCCTGGGAAGCTATTGGAGAATGTGGTCAAGTGTAGCCAGAGTAAACACCGAGAAAGAGGAAGACCTGGGTTCTAGGGAACAGGAGAGATCATCACAGGAGAGGGATGGTCTGGGGAAGACAGCTGGTTCAGGTTAGAACAGATCATAGGGCTCTGCTACAGAAAGGTGAAAACTGATGGGCAAGTGCAGGGTTGGATGCTTGTCTTAAAGGTTGGGATTAAATTACTAAAACGTGCAGAAAACTAAGCAAACTGAGAAATTATAGGAGGCTATCTTTAAAGTCTAGAGGCACGTTATTTAGGGTTGTTAAGGCAAATGCCAAAATAATCAGAAGAGTTGAAAGTGATTGGCTCTGGGGAGTGGAGAATGGCAGGGACTGCTGATTTTAAAACAAATCCTGTAGACCATTTGGCTCTTAGAACTGCCTTTGTGACTGATAAAAGTAATTATTAATGAAACAGCCATCACCAGCTTAAAGAAAAGTGGTATTTTAAATTTTATAAAAAAGTAGAAAAGTTGAGATGTTTTGGTATGTACATTTCCTACTTTTGACTCAGATCTTCCTGTTGCTGCCAATATAAATCTCAACTTTGAGAGCCAAGGCCAGTGGTCCTTTCTTTTTAGAATTGGAGGATCTGAGAATCTGTTGTCACACTGTTGCTTCAGGCTCTCCTTTGTCTCCTTAAGGATCCTGCTCTTTTTTTTTTTTTTTTTTTAAGATTTTATTTATCCATTTGACAGGGATCACAAGTAGGTAGAGAGGCAGGCAGAGAGAAAGGAAGGGAAGCAGGCTCCCGGCCAAGCAGAAAGCCCGATGTGGGGCCCAATCCCAGGACTCAGGGATCATGAACTGAGCTGAAGGCAGAGGCTTTAACCCACTGAGCCCCCCAGGCGCCCCAAGGATCCTGCTCTTAAATCAAGTTTCTCCTGACTCTGGAAAACCTATCTCAGTGACCTTGGCCGCCTTCTTCCTCAGGTTGTCCGCACAAACCAGTGTGCAGGAGAATTCGTCATTACCTTCCCTCGTGCTTACCACAGTGGCTTCAACCAAGGCTACAACTTTGCAGAGGCTGTCAACTTTTGCACTGCTGACTGGGTGAGTCGGGGGTGTGGTGGGCTGGCAGGGAAAAGCAGGAGGCTCGTAGAGAAGCTGAGGCACCACTGTCTTCAAACTTGGCCACACTTAGCCTTGAATCTGTCCATAGTTGCCTGCTGGGCGCCAGTGCATTGAGCACTATCGCCGGCTCCGAAGATACTGCGTCTTCTCCCATGAGGAGCTCATCTGTAAGATGGCCGCCTGCCCAGAGAAGCTGGACCTAAACCTGGCAGCAGCTGTGCATAAGGAAATGTTCATCATGGTGCAGGAGGAACGGCGTCTACGAAAGGCCCTGCTTGAGAAGGTAGGGTGGAAGGAAGAGGGCCCTGATTTAGACATGCTATCCTGGCAGAAGTGGGGGAAGGAAGAAGCTTGTGCTTGTCTCTTTCCCTCTGCTCCTTCCCCTGCTTGTGCTCTTTCTGGCTCACGCTATCTCTCTCAAATAAAATCTTTAAAAAAAAAATCACATTCCATTCTCTGCTCTGCCATTTATCAACAATTATGAGCAAGTTAATTTACTTCACTGTCAGTATCTATCTCTGAAAAATGGGGATTAGGATGTTTGTCTTTTGGGATAGTTGATAGATTAAAGATTATGTTTATTAAGTAACTGACACATAGCAAGTGCTGTTGTCACTGCTATTCGTTATTATTTAATTAACCCAACAGGACAGGCTGGCATATGAAACTACAACTGCTGGTTTAGCTGGGTGGCCTTTTCAGGTTATTTGACCTCTGATAGTCTCACTTTCCCACTCTGTAAAATGAGAATAAATACCTAACTTGCAAGGGAATTGTAAAACTTGAAGAAGGTGATTTATGTCAATGCATTTATTAATTGAACTTGCATTTTAGTAGCTGCTATTATTGGTAATATTAATACATGAAGAAAATGATTGAAATTCGGAACATTTCTTAGGAAGTGCCCATTTTATTACATTCAGATGATTCAGTAGTTCATACTAGGGTGATACTACCAAATACAAGGCAGTCCTCCTTTATTTTTTTTTTTTTTAAGGTAGTCCTCCTTTATTCTCTCATAAGCATGTGGTTAGTTGTGTTTATAGATGAGTGGGACTGCTATTCATATAGTTCAGCTGCCTTCCTAAAGCTGCATACTTGCCTAATTAGGAAGTAACTTGCTAAGAGTCCACTATAGTATTACAAAGGAATGCTGGTCCTGAGGGACCCCTTGATGCCCACTTAGGGTAACACTTTCTTATTTTAAAGCTCATTTATAACTTTCCCGTGAGTATGGGCTATAGGGAGAATTTCAGCTGTGGTAATGTTGGAAGTTTATGGTGTTAGTTGGTAACCCCCTGGGCTTTTCCAGGCATCATTTTCTCTCTCTGTTCAGTGCTGTTATTAAATTACCCTGGGGTTGTTCCACACTATAAGAAGGGAGTCAAAGCAAGGTGAAGACCAGGTATTCTCATCCTGACATTGAGAACTCTTTATACTTGGCTCTTACTTTAGAGAAGGGTTCTGGACCCACCCCTCACAGTCTTAAAAATCTGTAAAAGGTGTGTGTGTGTGTGTGTGTGTTTGAATAATTTTATAGGGAGAGTGCTCCTAGCTCACATCCAGTTCTCAGAGGAACCTGTGATCCAAAAATGCCTAGGGGCTGCATCTGAACTTAGAGCATTCTCTGGCTTTAAAGTCAAAATAAACTGTAGTCAGATTCTTATTTTGGGCAGATTACAGACCCTCTCTGTGAGACTTAGTTTCCTCCTTAGTAAAATGGGATAGGCCTATGAAATAGGTATCCTTAATATGAAAGTTAGAGCTAATAGTAGTAAATATTTGGTTTCCCCAAACCTCTAACTGGTGTGTGGCCTTGACCAACATCTCCCCATTTCCCACGCTCCCCAGCCCTTGAAAACTACCATGCTACTCTTGTTTCTGTGAGTTTGGCTTTTTTAGATTCCACATATAAGTGACATTTTATAGTCTTTTGTCTTTCTGTGTCTGACTTATTTAGTATAATGCTCTCAAGGTCCATCCATGTTGTTACAATTGGCAGTATTTCCTCCTTTCTCATGGCTGGATAATAGTCCGTTGTATGTCTATACCTTTCTTCTTGATCTGTTCATCCACTGATGTTTCTGTGGATGTATCTGTATCTTGGCTGTTGTGAAAAATGCTGCAGTGACCATGGGAGTGCAAATACCTCTTTTGAGGTCTGATTTCATTTCCTTTGGATATATATCCAGAAGTAAGATTGCTAGATTATAGGGTAGTTCTGTTTTGAATTTTTTTGAGGAACCTCCATACTGTTTTCCAGGTAGTGTTATCAATTTACATTCCCACCAACAGTGCGTGAGGGTTCCTTTTGCTCCATATCCCTTGCTAACAGTTACTGTCTCTTGTCTTTTTAGTAATAGCCGTTCGACAAATGTAAGGTGATACTTTGATTTGCATTTCCCTGATGATGATGATCATCACATTGGGCATCTTTTCATGTACCTCTTGGCCATTTGTATCTCTTTGGAAAATGTCTGTTCAGGTTCTCTGCCTATTTTTGATCAGATTGTTTGTGGGGATTTTTTGCTATTGATGTTGGATGAGTTCCTTATATATTTTGGATATTAACCCTTTATCAAATAGATGGTTTACAAATAGTTCTCCCATTCTGTAGGCTTCCTTTTCATTTTGTTGATGATTTCTTTTGCTGTGCAGATGCTTTATAGCTTAATGTAGTCCCACTTATTTCTGCTTTTGTTACTTGTGCTTTAGGTGTCCTATCCAAGAAGTCATTGCCAACCAATGTCAAGGAACTTTACCACTGTTTTCTTCTAGGAGCTTTGCAGTTTTAGGTGTCATGTTTAAGTCTTTAATCAAATTCAAGTTCATTTTCGTGAGTGGTATAAGGACCCACATTTGTTCTTCTGCTCCTGGTTACTCAGTTTTCTCAGTGCCACTTATTGAAGAGACTATCCTTTCCCTGTTGAGTATTTTTGGCTCTCTTACCAAGTGTTAGTTGACTGTATATGCAAGGGTCTATTTCTGGGGCTTAATTCTGTTCCACTGGTCTGTGTTATTTTTTATGCAAGTCCCATACTATTTTAATTTTTATAGCTTTGTAGTATAGTTTGGAATCAGGAAGTATGATGCGTCCAGCTTTATTCTTCTTTCTCAAGATTATTTTGGCTGTTATGGGTCTTTGGTGGTTCCACTTATTCTAAATGTTACTTTTTTTTTTTTTAATTTTTTTTTAAAGATTTTATTTATTTATTTGACAGAGATCGCAGGTAGGCAGAGAGGCAGGCAGAGAGAGAGAGGGAAGCAGGCTCCCTGCTGAGCAGAGAGCCCGATGTGGGACTCGATCCCAGGACCCTGAGATCATGACTTGAGCCAAAGCAGCGGCTTAACCCACTGAGCCACCCAGGCGCCCTACAATACTTTTCTAAGTCCTTAGTTGCTGTACCTTTGTTAATCTTCATGACAACACAATGAATATGGTGCCATTATCTCCCATTTTATAAGATGGGGAAATAGAAACCTAGAGAGGTGTAAATTTAATTTACTCCATGTCACACAACTAGTAAGTGGCAGAGTGTGGTTTGTAATGTACAACAGACTCCTATCTGATGCAGAGGTTAGGTGTTATAGTCAGCATAGAACAAAAACTGTTAGTCAAGAATTTCCCTTTAAAAATCCTTAAAATTGGCCATAATCCATAGCATCATATTGTCTTTCAGTTACTTCAACATAGCTGTCTTTTCCTCCATTTTTGGAACAGGATTCTTTTTCTTCATCTGAGTAACAGATGAAGTCATTGGCATAGGTTTGGAAGCCATGTTGTTGAAAAAAAAATAGTATCTTTAAACACTGGACACAAGCACAGAGTTTTATTTCTGAGTTCTGTATGTGCTGTGCAGTGTGTCCTGCCTGCTAAGCTGCCAGCACGGTGCCCGGAACACGGTGGGTGCTGAATGACTGCAAGCCAGCACAGCCTTGTTCATAGCCTTTCCCTTGGCCACTCCCACACAGTGCCACCTCTCTGGTGCCTTGGCCCACTGCTTTCCTCATCTTCTCTCACCCTGCAGGCCCTTTCTGCTGATCTGAATTGTGCCTGATTTTTTTTTTTCCCCTCTCAGCCCACACTGATCTTGCCCTGGTTCATCTGATTTCCCGGTTTCAAGAGCTTGAACTTCACAGAGGCAGTATATTCTGTGGAGTTTGCTCTCCAGAACTCTCAGCACAGATTGGAGTCTAATGTGGGGCTCAGTTGTGGTAGAGATAGGGGCCTATCTGCAGCCCTGTTCTGGTTCAATATAATGCGCACGGGTTGAATGCCCCCAGGGCATCACGGAAGCTGAACGAGAGGCTTTTGAGCTGCTCCCAGATGATGAGCGCCAGTGCATCAAGTGCAAGACCACGTGCTTCCTGTCAGCCCTGGCCTGCTATGACTGCCCAGATGGCCTTGTCTGCCTTTCCCACATCAATGACCTCTGCAAGTGCTCCAGTAGCCGGCAGTACCTGCGGTGAGCAGGGGACCTACTGAGGGAAGTGGTCTGAGCAGGGGGCTGCGGAGCTGGGCCAGATATGTGCTTCCCTGCCATCTTCCAGGTATCGATACACCTTGGATGAACTCCCTGCCATGCTGCATAAGCTGAAGGTTCGGGCTGAGTCCTTTGACACCTGGGCCAACAAAGTTCGAGTGGCCCTGGAGGTGGAGGATGGGCGGAAGCGCAGTGAGTGATGGGGGGACGGAGGGACTCCACAGGCAAGTTCTCTTCCCTTTTCTTCTGTGCCCCCCTACCCTCTTCCTTGGCCTTTACTCAATACTGCCTACTCCTTGCTGCTTTCATTCTCTCTCCAGGCCTTGAAGAACTGAGGGCGCTAGAGTCCGAGGCCCGTGAACGGAGGTTTCCGAACAGTGAGCTATTGCAGCGACTGAAGAACTGCCTGAGCGAGGCGGAGGCTTGCGTGTCCCGGGCTCTGGGACTCGTCAGCGGCCAAGAAGCTGGGTATGGCAGTGGGAAGTGGTAGGCTCAGATTCTGCCTGCTGAGGAGCCAGCGTCCAGGGGGAGTGGACCCTGAGTGCCACTAGGCAGATGACGTCAGCAGGAAGCTGACAAGCACTGTGGCACAAGGTGGCCTAAGAGGTGTTGGGAAGGCAAGGAGATCAGGCAGCTGGATGGAGAAGAGTGCTAAAAAAGCTAGAAAAGGTTCTTTTTATCAGTACCTGGAGATTTCCAGTGGGCTTAGGGATTTTGTGGGCAAAGAGGAGTTGTGGAAAGCTTAGGGACAAGAAGAGAAGCATCAGCCAGAGTTCAGAGTAGAGGATAGGTTGAAAAGTCCAGCTTCTGTTACCATCATTTAATTTCTAAGCACCCCCTACCCATTATCCTATATTCCCCTCTTCTCATTCTTTGCTTTCATCATATGAATGTGTTGGTATCTTATACCCCCCCCCCAATCTGGACAGTTGTGGGCACTGTGGAGTAGGAAAGATCAAGGTGGGCAGATATGAGGAAAAGCATTGGGTCTGAGCACAGAGATGGAGGGAGGGGACTGGGTTTGGATCTGAAACCCCACATGTGAAACTCCATAGGCCCCACAGGGCGGCTGGTCTACAGATGACCCTGGCTGAGCTCCGGGCCTTTCTGGACCAGATGAACAACCTGCCTTGTGCCATGCACCAGATTGGGGATGTCAAGGTGAGGAGGAGTGCACTCAGAGTGCTGGTGAGGGTTTAGGGGGATTGGGAGACCTGAGCAGCAGGCCACTCTTGGCTTCCTTAAATGTTAAATGTTAGGGCAAGATAGGATGCCCCTGTGAGAGTAACAGGAGCTGGGAGGCAAGGAAGGCATAAGGGGCAGGTGATGTAACTATGGGATGTGGAGTCAAGAGATGGAGGTGTAAGAGGAGAAAGGAACAAGGAGGTTTGTGGGCCTGGAAAGCTGAGTCAAGTTGAGGAAGAGAGAGGAGAGGTGGGACGAAGAGGCAGTAGACACCAGTGTGAGCATAGGGGTTTGTGAGGAGGCCAAGCATAGCAGAGTGTTTTTAGGGCAGAGGGTCTCCTGGTGTATACATTAGAATGCTCTGGGAATTTAAAGCATAGACTCCTGACCAAACCTTATTAAGACTCTCTAGAAGTGGGGCCCAGGAATCTGTGTTTTAACAAGTTCCCCAGGGTATTCTAACAGGCAGGGAACCTTAGGGCATGGCAGAGGAGAGCACAGTCCATGTTAGGCTCTCTTCCCAAACACTGGAGGGTAAGTAGGTAGGTGGGGCAAAGGTGTTTGGTGGTGGGACCTCTGATGGGCCCAGCTGAGGAGTTTGTTCTTCCTCTGTATCCTGGTAGGGTATTCTGGAGCAGGTGGAGGCCTACCAGGGTGAGGCCCGTGAGGCCCTGGCCTCACTGCCCTCCAGTCCAGGGCTCCTGCAGTCCCTGTTGGAGAGGGGGCAGCAGCTGGGGGTGGAGGTGCCTGAGGCCCAGCAGCTCCAGCGGCAGGTGGAACAGGCGCGATGGCTGGATGAGGTGAAACGCACGCTGGCCCCTTCAGCCCGAAGGGGCACCCTGGCTGTCATGCGTGGACTGTTGGTCGCGGGTGCTAGCGTGGCCCCTAGCCCTGCTGTCGATAAGGCCCGGGCTGAGCTGCAGGAGCTGCTGACCATTGCTGAACGCTGGGAGGAGAAAGCCCACCTCTGCCTGGAGGCCAGGTAGGTCAAACCCCCCCCTCCCGCCCCCATCTCTGCCCCAATCTTCATGGTTTAGTGGAAAAGCCAACAGTGATTCCCATGAGTGGCCTTGAGTACCAGACTCTGGTGTTGGTATATTGACTTTCTTCCCTTTTTTTGTTCCCTAGCTTTTTTTTTTTTAAACTCCATGTATACCTAGAGGCAGAAACAGGCTTACAGGGAAGCAGAGATGGACAGATACAGAGATGCATAGAGGACTAGCTCCACAGGCTAACTAATGTGGGCACATGCACAGGAGCACAAGAACTAACAGGCAGATGGACAGATGTCGGGAAAAGCCACACACAGGGCAACCTGACAAACTACAGCATCAGATGAATATCACCAGTCATGTATGCAATGCGAATAGGCTGACAGACTGGCAGACAAGCAGAACGCAGAGGCTATGGTGGAAGTTGGGTGGGTGTGTGCAGTCTGGAACGGGCAGGACTGGCAGACCTCTGTAGGCAGAGTACTAGCAAGCAGGCCTAAGTGGCAGCTCCAGTGGCCCCTGCTGATACACCCGGTGGTCAGGCCAGGCTGCTTGTTAGGCAGATTACTCGAGACTGAGGCCTCATTTTCCCCCTGCCTTTAGGCAGAAGCATCCACCAGCCACGCTTGAGGCCATAATCCATGAGGCAGAAAACATCCCTGTTCACCTGCCCAACATCCAGGCTCTCAAGGAGGCTCTTGCTAAGGCCAGGGCTTGGATTGCTGATGTGGATGAGATCCAGGTGAGGACCCCATTGCCCCCTGGCCCTCCACCCTAGAGCTTCAGTCCAGCTAGGAGAGCTGGCATATGTTGGGTTGTGCTGGGTTGGGTTGGCTAGAGAAGCAGGCACAGTACATTGAGAGGAGGCAAAATGCTTGGTGGTAAGCCATGTGATGTGGGCTCGCCAGGCCAGCCTGAGGGTGGAGAGGTTGCAGAAAGGGTCAGAATGATAGAGGTAGGGAAAGGTGTAAGGGGCAGACCACAACAAAGTGATGAGTCTGATGGTCATGGGGAGTTACTGGATTATCTGCAGGCTGACCCAATGGGTGTGGTTTGTAGGAGTGCTTCCCTTAGCACGATCCCTGTTCTGCCTGAAGACCGCAAGCCTAGTGCCTCTTCCTAGCTCAGGGCCGGGCACACGGTAACTTCGGTAGATGATAGCAAGTTGACTTGAGCTTTCTTTTGTCCCTGTCCCAGAATGGTGACCACTACCCCTGCTTGGATGACTTAGAGGGCCTGGTGGCTGTGGGCCGGGACCTACCCGTGGGGTTGGAGGAGCTGAGACAGCTAGAGCTGCAGGTACTGACAGCGCACTCCTGGAGGGAGAAGGCCTCCAAGACCTTCCTCAAGAAGAATTCTTGCTACACACTGCTGGAGGTGAGGCCTGGACCCTGATCCCCAGCCTCTCCTGCCTCCAGTCCTGCTGTTGTGAGATGGCTCAGAGGAGATGTCGGGGTCGGGCAGTACTGGGAGTGGGAGGTAGGGGAAGCCTACTCATCTGCACCCTGTCTGCCTGCCTTAGGTGCTCTGCCCATGTGCAGACGCCGGCTCCGACAGCACCAAGCGCAGCCGATGGATGGAGAAGGAGCTGGGCTTGTACAAATCTGACACGGAGCTGCTGGGACTGTCTGCACAGGACCTCAGGGACCCAGGCTCTGTGGTAAGGAGCCGGGGCCCACAGTGAGAGGAGAGCCTGGCAGTGATAAGTGCCTGAGGGAGGCAACCCTGGGCAGACTGCTTGTTCCCCGGGCCTCGCTTCTCCTGATTTGGGAATAGGGTGTTAATGGTGTCGGAGCGGGGAGGGGATAAGCTGCTGATCTCCTCTCCTGCTGTCCTGGGCATGCCAGATCGTGGCCTTCAAGGAGGGGGAGCAGAAGGAGAAGGAGGGTATCCTGCAGCTGCGTCGCACCAACTCCGCCAAGCCCAGTCCACTGGCGTCGTCGGCCACAGCTTCCTCTGCAACCTCTGTCTGTGTGTGTGGGCAGGTGCCGGCTGGGGTGGGAGCTCTGCAGTGTGACCTGTGCCAGGACTGGTTCCATGGGCGATGTGTGTCGGTACCCCGCCTCCTCAGCTCCCCAAGGCCCAGTCCCACCTCCTCCCCACTGCTGGCCTGGTGGGAGTGGGACACCAAATTCTTGTGTCCGCTGTGCATGCGCTCACGGCGCCCGCGCCTGGAGACCATCCTGGCACTGCTGGTGGCCCTGCAGAGACTGCCTGTGCGGCTGCCTGAGGGCGAGGCCCTGCAGTGTCTCACAGAGAGGGCCATCAGCTGGCAAGGCCGTGCCAGGCAGGCTTTGGCCTCTGAGGATGTGACTGCTCTGTTGGGACGGCTGGCTGAGCTTCGCCAGCGGCTGCAGGCTGAACCCAAGCCTGAGGAGCCCCCTACCTACCCTTCAGCCCCTGCCTCTGAGCCTCTCAGAGAAGGCAGTGGCAAGGATATGCCCAAGGTGAGCTGCCCAACCCAGCTCTTGCCCTCACATTACTGTCTCCTAGCCCCTGCCCCCATTTAGGCTCCAGCCCCGTCCCTGCTCTCTGACTTTGATCTCTCTCGGCCTGGCCTCCCTGCCCCCTTCTGCATTCTGTCCAGATCCCCAGACTGCTCCCTGCCACAGTCTTTGTCTGCTCTCCTCCTCCAGGAGGCACAGCTTCCCAAGTCTGGGTTCAGTGGGGAATAGGACCTGGTTCTTCAGTTACCACCATCCGTCCTTGCTCTCCTTGGCAGGTCCCGGGCTTGCTGGAGAACGGAGACAGTGTGACCAGTCCTGAGAAGGTAGCCCCGGGGGAGGGCTCAGGTAAGAGAGGTAGGTGTAGGTGTGGGTAGGCTGTTTATTGCATATCCCCAGTGACCCCTGTGCTCCTCGGCTTTGTGGTGTTGGTGGTGGGGATACAACCAGGAGCAGTCTCTAACCCAGCCTGTCCCTGCAACCCACCAGACCTGGAGCTGCTGTCCTCACTGTTGCCACAGTTGACTGGCCCCGCATTAGAGCTGCCTGAAGCAACCCGGGCCCCTCTGGAGGAGCTCATGTTAGAAGGGGACCTACTTGAGGTGACCCTGGATGAGAACCACAGCATCTGGCAGCTACTGCGGGCTGGGCAGCCTCCAGACATGGAGCGGATCCGCACACTTCTGGAGGTGAGGACAGGGATCGTGGATAGGGCCAGGAGGTCAGGCCAAGGAGGCAGAGATCCCCGGCCTGACCACTGGCCCACACCTCTTTCTGCCTGTCTGATACACAGCTGGAGAAGGCAGAGCGCCATGGGAGCCGGGCACGGGGCCGGGCATTGGAGAGGCGGCGACGGCGGAAGGTGGATCGGGGTGGGGAGGGCGATGACCCAGCCCGAGAGGAGCTAGAGCCAAAGAGGGTACGGAGCTCAGGGCCAGAGGCCGAGGAGGCCCAGGAGGAGGAGGAGCTGGAGGAGGAGACTGGGGGTGAGGGCCCCCCCCAACCCCTGCCCACCACTGGCAGCCCCAGCACCCAGGAGAACCAGAATGGCTTGGAGCCGGCACTAGGGGCCACTTCAGGCCCCTCGGCCCCTTTCTCTACTCTGACTCCTCGGCTGCATGTGCCCTGCCCACAGCAGCCACCTCAGCAACAGTTGTGACAGTGGCTGAGCCTAGCACAGACCCCCAACAAAGACCCTCCCCTCCTTGGCCTCAAGGATCCTCTTTCTGACCATCAAGCCTGCTTCTTGGAGGTGGGCAAGAAGGGGGGATCGCCAACCCCCCGCAAGCCCACCCCTGAGTCCCTTGACTTTTATATTCTGACTCCAAGGTATTGTTCAGACCTCAGCTCCTGGGGGCCGGCCCCTGGAGTCCCCCTCCCTGGTAGCCTCTAACCAGCATTCCCAGACACCTGAGGCAGATAGATGGATGGGCAGGTGGGCAGGGGGGTGGCTGGGGCTGGGCCAGCACCATTCCAGAGACAAGGCCAGTGCGAATGCAAACTGGGGGAAACTCCTCTCCCTTCTCTCCCCAGTTCTGGCCCTGGCCAGGCCATGCTACACTAACCTCACCTCCCTCTCCCTCTCACTCTTTCTCCTCCTTCCCCTTTCCTGCCTCCCCACCCCACCCACTTTCTATCCCCTTTCCTCTCCTCTCCTCCCCCCCCC
>RCUC01066096.1:0-10640 GCA_003697995.1 Taxidea taxus jeffersonii
TTTGGTAGTTTATACATCTCTAGGAATGCATCTATTTCTTCCCGATTGTCTAATTTGTTCTCATAGAGTTGCTCTTAATATGTTCTCGTAATTGTTTGTATTTCTTCAGTGTTGGTTGTGATATCTCCTCTTTTTGTTTTGATAGGTCTGGCCAGAAGTTTCTCCAATCTTACTAATTATTTCTAAGAACCAGCTCCTAGTTTTGTTAATCTCCTCTATTGTTTATTTGGTTTCTATTTCCTTGATTTCTGCTCTAATCTTTATTATTTCTCTTCTGCTGGGTTTTAGGCTTTCTTTGCTGTTCTTTCTCCAGCTCCTTTAGGTGTGGGATTAGGTCGTGTATTTGAGACCTTTCTTGTTTCTTGAGAAAAGCTTGTAGTGCTATATACTTTCCTCTTAGGACCCCTTTTGCTGCATCCCAAGGAATTTGAACAGTTGTGTTTTCATTTTCATTTGTTTCCATGACTTTTTAAAAAAATTCTTCTTGGGGCGCCTGGGTGGCTCAGTGGGTTAAAGCCTCTGCCTTCGGCTCAGGTCATGATCCCAGGGTCATGGGATCGAGCCCCACATCGGGCTCTCTGCTCTGCGGACAGCCTGCTTCCTCCTCTCTCTCTCTGCCTCTCTGCCTACTTGTGATCTCTATCAAATAAATAAATAAAATCTTTAAAAAAAAAATTCTTCTTTAATTTCCTGCTTGACCCTTTCGTTCTTTAGTAGGATGCTCTTTAGCCTCCATGTATTTGAGTTCGTTCCAACTTTCCTCTTGTGACTGAGGTTGAGTTTCAAAGCATTATGGTCTGAAAATATGCAGGGAATGACCCTAATCTTTTGGTACCAGTTGAGACCTGATTTGTGACTCAGGATGTGATCTATTCTGATGAATGTTCCATGTGCACTAGAGAAGAATGTGTATTCTGTTGCTTTGGGATGGAGTGTTCTGAATATATCTGTGAGGTTCACCTGGTCAAGTGTTTCATTCAAAGCCCTTATTTCCTTGTTGACCTTTTGCTTAGATGAGTCCATTACAAGGAGGGGGATGTTAATGTCCCATACTATTATTGTATTATTGTTGATGTGTTTCTTTGATTTTGTTATTAATTGGCTTATGTAATTGGCTGCTCCCATGTTAGGGGCATAAATATTTACAATTGTTAGATCTTCTTGTTGGATAGATCCTCTAAGTATGATATAGTATCCTTCTTCATCTCTTATTACAGTCTTTGGTTTAAAATCTAATTTGTCTGATTTAAGGATTGCCACCCCAGCTTTCTTTTGATGTCCATTAGCATGGGAAATGGTTTTCCATCCCCCTCACTTTCAATCTGGAGGTGTCCTTGGGTCCAAAATGAGTCTCTTGCAGACAGCATATCGATGGATCTTGCTTTTTTATCCAATCTGATACCCTGTGTCTTTTGATTGGGGCATTCAGCCCATTTACATTCAGGGTAACTATTAAAAAATACAAATATAGTGCCATTGTATTGCCTGTAAGTGACTGTTACTATATATTGTCTCTGTTCCTTTCTGATCTGTGTTACTTCTGGATTCTCTCTTTGCTTAGAGGACCCCTTTCAATATTTCTTATAGGGCTGGTTTGGTGATTGCAAATTCTTTCAGTTTCTGTTTGTCCTGGAAGCTTTTTTATCTCTCCTTCTACTTTCCATGACAGCCTAGCTGGTTATAGTATTCTTGCCCTCATATTTTTCTAGTTTAGTACCCTGATTATATCATGCCAGTCCTTTCTGGCCTGCCAGGTCTCTATGGAGAGGTCTGCTGCCCACCTAATGTTTCTACCATTGTAGCTTACAGACCTCTTGTCCTGAGCTGCTTTCAGGATTTTCTTTTTTCTCTGAGATTTGGGTTTTTTTTTTCTTTATTTAATTTTTATTCTATTTTTTCAGTGTTCCCGGATTCATTGCTTATGTACCACACCCAGTGCTCTATGCAATACATGTCCTCCTCCTAGTGCCCACTACCAGGCTCACCCATCCCCCCACCCCTCTCCCTTCCAAAACCCTCAGGTTGTTTCTCAGAGCCCACAGTCTCTCATGGTTCATCTCCCCCTCCAATTTCCCCCAATTCACTTTTCCTTTCCTTCTCCTAATGTATGCCATGTTATTCCTTCTGCTCCACAAGTATGTGAAACCATATGGTAATTGACTTTCTCTGTTTGTCTTATTTCACTCAGCATAATCTCCTCCAGTCCCATCCATGTTGACACAAAATTGGTTCCATATTCATCCTTTCTGATGGAGACATAATATTCCATTGTATGTATGGACGATATCTTCTTTATCCATTCATCTGTTGAAGGGCATCTTGGTTCTTTTCACAGTTTGGGGATTGTGGACATTGCTGCTATGAACATTGGGATACATGTGGCCCTTATTTTCACTACATCTGTATCTTTGGGGTAAATACCCAGTAGTTCAATTGCAGGGTCATAGGTAGCTCTATTTTTAATTTCTTAAGGAATCTCTGCACTGTTTTCCAAAGTGGCTGCACCAACTTGCATTCCCACCAACAGTGTAAGAGGGTTCCCTTTTCTCCACATCCTCTCCAACACTTGTTTCTTGTCTTGTTAATTTAGGCCATTCTAACTGGTGTAAAGTGGTATCTCAATGTGGTTTTGTTTTGTTTTAAAGATGTATTTATTTATTTATTTAACAGACAGAGATTACAAGTAGGCAGAAAGGCAGGCAGAGAGAGAGAGGAGAAAGCAGGCTCCCTGCGGAACAGAGTCCAGTGTGGGGCTCGATCCCAGGACTCTGGGATCATGACCTGAGCTGAAGGCAGAAGCTTTAACTCACTGAGCCACCCAGGTGCCCCTCAATGTGGTTTTGATTAGCCATCAGGGAGATGGCTAATGATGATGAACATTTTTCAATGTGTCTGTTAGCCATTTGTATGTCTTCTGTGGAGAAGTGTCTGTTCATGTCTTCTGCCTATTTTTTGACATGATTATCTGTTTTTTTGGGTGTTGAGTTTGAGGAGTTCTTTATAGATCTTGGATATCAGCCCTTTGTCTGTAGTGTCTTTTGCGAATATCTTCTCCCTTTCCGTGGGTTGCCTCTTTGTTTTGTTGACCATTTCCTTTGCTGTGCAGAAGCTTTTGATCTTGATAAAGTCCCAAAGTCCACTTTTGCTTTTGTTTCCTTTGCCTTTGGAGACATGTCATGAAAGAAGTTGCTGTGGCCAATGTCAAAGAGGTTACTTGTGTTCTCCTCCAGGATTTTGATAGATTCTTGCCTCCTGTTGAGGTCTTTTTTCCATTTCAAGTTTATCTTTGTGTATGGTGTAAGAGAGTGGTTGAGTTTCATTCTTCTACACATAACCATCCAATTTTCCCAGCACCATTTATTGAAGAGACTGTCTTTTTTCCACTGGATATTTTTTCCTGCTTTGTCAAAGGTTATTTGACTGTAGAGTTGTGGGTCCATATCTGGACTCTCTACTCTGTTCCACTGGTCTATGTGTCTATTTTTGTGCCAGTACCATGCTGTCTTGGTGATCACAGCTTTGTAGTAAAGCTTGAAATCAGGCAATGTGATACCCCCAGTTTTGTTTTTCTTTTTCAACATTTCCTTAGGAATTTGGGGTCTTTTCTGGTTCCATACAAATTTTAGGATTGTTTGTTCCAGCACTTTGAAAAATGCCAGTGGAATTTTGATCAGGATAGCGTTGAAAGTATAGATTGCTCTGGGCAGTATAGACATTTTAACAATGTTTATTCTGATCCATGAACATAGAATGCTTTTCCATCTTTTTGTGTCTTCTTCAATTTCTTTCATGAGTGTTCTGTAGTTCCTTGAGTACAGATCCTTTGCCTCTTTGGTTAGGTTTATTCCAAGGTATCTTATGGTTCTTGGTGCTATAGTAAATGGAATCGATTCTCTAATTTCCCTTTCTGTATTTTCATTGTTAGTGTATAAGAAAGCAACTGATTTCTCTGCATTGATTTTGTATCCTGCCACATTACTGAATTGCTATGTGAGTTCTAGTAGTTTGGGGGTTGAGTGTTTTGGGTTTTCCATATAAAGTATCATGTCATCTGCGAAGAGAGAGTGTTTGACTTCTTCTTTGCTGATTTTAACATCTTTTATTTCTTTTTGTCTGATTGCCATTGCTAGGACTTTTAGTACTATGTTTAACAACAGTGGTGAGAGTGGACATCGTTGTCGTGTTCCTGATCTCAAAGGGAAGGCTGTCAGCTTTTCCCCCTTGAGAATGATATTCACTGTGGGTTTTTCACAGATAGATTTTATGAAGTTGAGTAATGTTCCCTCTATCCCTATACTTTGAAGAGTTTTAATCAGGAATGGATGCTGTATTTTGTCTAATGTTTTTTCTGCATCAATTGAGAGGACCATGTGGTTCTTCTCTCTTCTCTTATTGATTTGGTCTGTCACACTTATTGATTTGCAAATGTTGAACCACCCTTGCATCCAAGGGATAAACCCCACCTGGTCATGGGATAATCTCTTTAATGTAATGTTGGATCCTATTAGCTAGGATCTTGTTGAGAATCTTGACATCCATATTCATCAGGAAATTTCTTTTTTCTTTTTTTTTAATTTTACTTATTTATTTACAGACAGAGATCACAAGTAGGCAGAGAGGCAGGCAGAGAGAGAGGGGGAAGCAGGCTCCCCGCTGAGCAGAGAGCCCAATATGGGGCTCGATCCCAGGACCCTGAGATCATGACCCAAGCCGAAGGCAGAGGCTTTAACCCACAGAGCCACCCAGGCACCCCTCATCAGGAAATTTCTTTGAGATTTGTAAGTTCGGTTCTCTATGCCTCCTGGATTTTGATGCCAGTTTCCTCCCCAAATTAGGGAAGTTGTATGCTATAATGTGCTCCAATACACCGTCTGCCCCTCTTTCTCTTTCTTCCTCTTCTGGGATCCCAATTAGTCTAATAGTGTTTCGATTTATCATATCACTTATCTCTCAAATTCTTCCCTCCTGATCCAGTACTTGTTTGTATCTCTCTTTTTCTCAGCTCCCTTATTTGCCATCGTTTGGTCTTCTTTATCACAGATTCTCCCTTTTGCCTCATTTATCCTAGCAATTAAAGCCTCCAGTTTTTATTACACCTCACTCATAGCCTTTTTGATTTTGACTTTGTTGATTTTAGTTCTTTTATTTTCCAGGAAGGGATTCTCTATTATCCTCTATGCTTTTTTCAAGCCTTGCTAGTATCTTTATAATCATCATTCTGAACTCTAGTTCTGACATCTTACTAATGTCCGTATTGATTAGGTCCCTGGCAGTTGGTACTGCCTCTTGGTTTTTTTTGTTTTGTTTTGTTTTGTTTTTGAGGTGAGTTTTTCCGTTTTATCATTCTGTCCAGAGAAGAGTAGATGAACAAGAGAACAAAATACTAAAAAGGCCACAACAACCCCAGAAAAATAGACACTAAACAAATCAGAAGAGACCCAAAATCAGGGCAAAATGAAAAAAGAAGAAAAGAAGAGAGAATATGATGAGGCTGGTTAGTAGAAGAGGCTGGTGAATAGAACAGAGGCATACACTAGAGTTTTGGTGTATTTTGGTCTGTTAGAAGAAACTGCCTCTCAAAATTTTAAGAAAAGAAAAAACTTATATATAGAAAATAAAGTTAAATATAATGAAGGGATAGACTATGACTGTAAAAATGAAAATTAAAAAAGATTTTAAGAATAGGAATTGATAAGAAGTAAATGAAGAAGAAAACCCTTGAAAAAATAAAGAAAATTTTAAAAATTAAAGTTCAAAGACTAAGGAATCATGGGGAGAAAGGCATAAATTCTATGTGCTATATTCCCCTAGCACTGGAGTTTTGCAGTTCTCATTGATTGGTAAACTTGGTCTTGGCTGGATATTCTTGCTGATCTTCTGCGGAAGGGACCTATTGCATTGATTCTCAAATGTCTTTACCCCAGGTGGAATTGTACCACCCTTGCCAGGAGCCAGGCTAAGTAATATTCTTGGGTTTGCTTTTGGTAGCTTTTGTTCCCTAAAGGCTTTCCGCACAGCTTTAGAGGATGAGAATGAACATGGTGGCCTCCTAATTTCTGGAGAAGCCGAGAGCTCAGGGCCCTACTGTCAGTGTGCACTCAGAAAAAAGCAGTCATCACAGCCACTCCTCCTGGGGGAAGGAGGAGGTTTCCCAGGATCTGCTGCTTGTTTGGCCCCTGCTCAAATAGTAGTGACTTGACTGTGCCCCAGATCACAGTTTATGGCCACCTGCGCTGAGAGGCCACTCCTCGTCTCAGTCTTTGCAGCCGGCTTCCCTGCTTCAATACGTGGGAATCCTGCCACACTCAGGCACCCTTAGTCTTTCTGTGACCACAGGTTCCTGAAACCACACTCTGCCAGCAAGGGTCCCACCCACTGCTTAGCCACTAGAGCAACATCCCTCAGCGAAGCAGACTTCTAAAAGTTCCAATTTTGTGTTCCGCTGCTCTATTAGATGCTGGTAGTGGGCTGACAGAGGCTCCCTACTGCTGCAGTTTGTGTTCCCATGTATCACTCAGATTCACTTCTCCAGAAGCTCATCCTACCTTGAAGAAAGTGGTCACCTTTCTGTTCATAGAATTGCTGCTATTCTGTTCTTCAACCTCTAGTTGAGTTTGTAGGTATTCAGAATGGTTCGATAGCCATCTAGCTGAATTCCTGGGACCAGACAAAATTTAGGTCGCCTACTCCTCTGCCATCTTTTCAAATATTAAGCCAGCCCTGCTTTGCTAGAATAAGCCCCACTTAGTCATGGTGTATAATTATTTCTATATACTGCTGAATTCATGTACTAGTATTTTATTATTGATTTTTCTGTACATATTCATAAAGAACATGGTACTTTCTTTTTTGTACTTTTTGTATCAGGGTAATATTAGTTTCATAAAATGAATTGGGAAGTATTTCCTCCTCTTCTATTTTCTGGAAGAGTTTGTGTACAATTGGTGTTAATTCTTCTGTAAGTGTTTGGTAGAGCTCTCCAGTGAAACCATCTGGTACTATAGATTTCTCTTTCAGGAATTTCCAAAATATTAATTCAACTTCCTTAATATTTACAGGTCTATTGATATTTATCTATTTCATATTGGATGAATTGTGGTAATTTGTGTCATTGAGGTATTCAAACATTTTGTTTAAGTTAGTAGGTTTATGTGTACAGAGTAGTTTATAGTAGTTCTTACTATTGTTTTAATATCTGTAAAGTGTATAATGAGATCCCATTTCATTCCTGATCTTGGTAATTTGCATGTTTTCCATTTCTTTTTCAGTTTTGTTCCCTAGCAGAGTTTGTCAACTTCATTGGTCTTTTTAAAGAGCTAGCTTTTTGTTTCATTGATGTCTTTTATTGTTTTTCTGTTTTTTAATTTGTTAATTTCTGTTCTTTATTATACCCTTCCTTATGCTTGTGTTTGTTTTATTTTTCTCTCTCTAGGTTCTTGATTATTGATTTGAGATGTTACATCTTTCTAATACATGTATTTAATAGTATAAATTTCCCTCTCAACATTTCTTTAGCAGTGTCCCACAAATTTCAATATGTTGTTCGTTTTACTGATCATTAAAAAGTTTGAGACAAGTGACTTGCCTAGAGTCCTATAGCTGACGAGGGACTTTAGCTTCTCTTTTCAAGTCCAGTGCCTTGTCCACTAAATCACGAGTACTTCTTGTGAAGATGTTATTTGTATCTTTTCTCCCTGGGTTAGGTCTTAAAGCAATTTAGCTCAGTTTCTACTAAGGAGTCTGAAGTCTGAGTTAAAATCCTGCTGTGAAAAGAGCTGCTAATAAGCAGTATCAGGAAGCATCTGTTTGGGGGGCAGCTAGTTATATCCAGCACTACAACTTGTTTGCTAGTGTAGTACTTTCCAAATTTTGCTGTGCACTAGAATCATCTAGAGATTTCTTAAATCTCCATGCCCACATCACAGCCCATCCCAATTAAATCAAAATGTCTGGAAGTCAGAACCAAGCACTGGTATTGTTTTTAGACATCCCTGGGTGAGTTCACTTTGTAGCAAAGTTTGGGAACTGCTGTTCCACTGTGTTAAAGGAAGTATGTAATTAACATTGCAGCTGCAAGAGCTTAGAGGGTTTTTTTTGTTTGTTTGTTTGTTTTTTCTTTTAAAAGCTGCAACTCTCTTCTGCTTTAGGTCCTGATTATAGGATCACCTAAAACCAAAAATAGAAGGGAATTTCCTCTTTTCCATTCTTCAAAACTAAAACTTTGGTCGCCTGAATTCCGTCCTTTCAGCCTTTCAGAGTTGGCAAACTTTATTGCAAAGGGTCAATTAGCAAATATTTTGTGCACACAAAATAAGGTTCTTTCTATGTTCTGAGACAAGTGGTGCAGTATTACCTAACTCCTTTTCCTAGTTTTTCAGAGTCATACAGTGTTACAACTACTCAGCTCTGCTTTTGTACATCAGGAGCCACCCTAAACAAAATGAATGGGCATGGCCATGTTCCAGTAATACTTTATTTACAAAAATACTTGTGGGAGAAACATAAAAACTAAAAAAGCAGTTATGGGCAAGATTTGACCCAAAAATTGAAGTTTGCTAATCTCTGTTATGAGCATTCAAATGTCCCACTTTTGAAATGTCAATGTCCAGAGGTTCTTATAGCACAGAAGCCAACTTCTGGCACCATAGCCCCAGTCTGGCTATATCCCTGAATTATCGTAGATTCCATTGTGACCATTATTGAGCGTAGGGGCTGGTGCTTAACTTCAGCTGTGACACCGCTCCTTCTTCATTGTTGGGTGACTAGTGTGAGAAGAGAACAGTTGAGCATAGGCAGAACCTTATTCATTTGAATCATTTGAATCTATGTACACACAAAATAAGGTTCTTTCTATGGAACCACATGTGGCTATATAGATTTATATTTAAGTTAATTAAAGCTAAATAAAATTTAAAATTCAGTTCCTCAGTTGCATTAGCCACATTTCAAGTGGTCAATAGCCACTATATGATTAGACATACTAGACAGCACACTGCAGAAAGTTCTATAGGCCAAGCTGCTGTAGAATTAAATGCCCTGAATCTTGAACAACTCTAACTTTGGAGCTTTTTAAATCAGTGTTTTTTTTAAGTTCCTTACTCCTCTTTATCCATTTAGCCAAAACTCATACCTTAATTCAAGGTAAATTATGTTATTTTAAAGAAAAAGGAAATGAATTTCGTGGTATTGAGGAAGTGACTTAGTAAGAACCACTGGTCATTTTCATTGGAAACTTTATCATAGAAAGCTATAAAATTGCCTTATGTAAAGATTTTATACAAGTGGTATGGACAGTGAAATTATATTTATTGAGTAACTTGAATGTGCTAGACACGGAGCACTCTATAGTTAAAGCTCAGGAAAATTAAATAAATATCAAATAAGCTGGCATTTGAAACCACGCATATGTGAAGACTTAAATTGATACTTGCTTCATTTAAGTCAACACAGTGTAGCAATAAAACATCTCTAGATGTTTGCTTTCCTATTACACTGTGCTGCTTCATGTTTATCAAAGACTGTGGTAGGTCTTTTACATTTTTTTTTTTAAGATTTTATTTATTTGACAGAGAGAGAGTAAGCAGAGAGGCAGGCAGAGAGAGAGGAGGAAGCAGGCTTCCCACCGAACAGAGAGCCCAATGCGGGGCTCGATCCCAGAACCCTGGGATCACGAGCCGAAGGCAGAGGCTTAACTCACTGAGCCACCCAGGTGCACCATGTCTTTTACATATTTTATCTCAAGAAGCTGTAACTCCCCTAGAGATGTTTTATTGCTATATTTTGTTAACTTAAATGAAGCAAGTATCAATTTGCCTTAAAATAAGAAATCTAACCTAGGCTTTTTTCCCCAACAAACACGTGAGAGAAGAGGAAAAATAGTAGTATTCCCATTACAATTTGGCAATCAGTCTTAACAGGATTTATATTGTTTAAGAACACTGGAATTTCGGGGTGCCTGAATGGCTCAGTGGGTTAAGCCTCTGCCTTTGGCTCAGGTCATGGTCTCAGGGTCCTGGATCAAACCCCACATTGGGCTCTCTGTTCAGCAGGGAGCCTGCTTCCCCCTTTCTCTCTGCCTGCCTCTCTACTTATGATCTCTCTCTGTCAAATAAATAAATCTTAAGAATATATATATAATTTCGGGGACACCTGGGTGGCTCAATGGGTTAAGCCTCTGCCTTCGGCTCAGGTCATGGTCCCAGGGTCCTGGGATCGAGCCCCACGTCGGGCTCTCTGCTCAGCAGGGAGCCTGCTTCCTCCTCTCTCTCTGCCTGCCTCTCTGCCTACTTGTGATCTCTGTCTGTCAAGTAAATAAATAAAATCTTTTTTTAAAAAAATATATATAATTTCATTTATAACGTTACCATTATATTAATATAATTTATATTGTAATTATCAATAAGATGACTAATTTAAAGATTATTTCTACAGAACAATGCAGTAGATTCCAGTGTCTATGGAAAATTACAGGGTATCTTTTTCCAAATTATACTTTCAAGATTAGGTTTAACAGAGCAGAACAACTTGTAATATTCACACAATCTTCATTTTGCACATGAAAATAACATGTCTTGTGAATATGTTCCGTTTTTTTTTTAAGATTTTATTTATTTATTTGACACAGAGAGATCACAAGTAGG
>RCUC01066097.1:0-30313 GCA_003697995.1 Taxidea taxus jeffersonii
TGTTTTTTTATACATTCTGAAACCCTGTGTCTTTTGGTTGGGGCATTGAGCCCATTTACATTCAGGGTAACTATTGAGAGATATGAATTTAGTGCCATTGTATTGCCTGTAAGGTGACTGTTACTGTATATTGTCTCTGTTCCTTTCCGATAATACTTTTAGGGTCTCTCTTTGCTTAGACGACCCCTTTCAATATTTCCTGTAGAGCTGCTTTGGTATTTACAAATTCTTTCAGTTTTTGTTTGTCCTGGAAGCTTTTTATCTCTCCTTCTATTTTCAATGATAACCTAGCTGGATTATGTATTCTTGGCTGCATGTTTTTCTCGTTTAGTGCTCTGAATATATCATGCCAGTTCTTTCTGGCCTGCCAGGTCTCTGTGGAAAAGTCTGCTGCCAATCTAATATTTTTACCATTGTATGTTACAGACTTCTTGTCCCGTGCTGCTTTCAGGATTTTCTCTTTGTCGCTAAGACTTGTAAATTTTACTATTAGATGGCGGGGTGTGGACCAATTCCTATTGATTTTGAGGGGGGTTTTCTGCACCTCCTGGATTTTCATTCTTTTTCCCCTTGCTATATTAGGGAAATTCTCTAATCCTCTCCAGTATACCTTCTGCTCCTCTTTCTCTTTCTTCTTCTTCTGGAATCCCAATTATTCTAATGTTGTTTCGTCTTATGGTATCACTTATCTCTCGAATTCTCCCCTCGTGGTACAGTAGTTGTTTGTCTCTCTCTTGGTCAGCTTCTTTATTCTCTGTCATTTGGTCTTCTCTATAACTAATTCTTTCTTCTGCCTCATTTATCCTAGCAGTAAGAGCCTCCATTTTTTATTGCACCTCATTAATAGTTTTTTTTTTTTATTTCAACTTGATTAGATTTTAGTTCTTTTATTTCTCCAGAAAGGGCTTTTCTTTCTCTGTACTGGGTTTCTCTAATATCTTCCATGCCTTTTTTGAGCCCGGCTAGAACCTTGAGAATCTTCGTCCTGAATTCCAGATCTGACATATTACCAATGTCTGTATTGATTAGGTCCCTACCCTTTGGTACTGCCTCCTGTTCTTTTTTTTGTGGTGAGTTTTTCCACCTTGTCATTTTGTTCAGATAAGAATCTCCTGTTCTCCTTGTTAAGTGAACTTGGTCTTGGCTGGATTTCTTGTTGATCTTCTGGGGAAGGGGCCTGTTGTAGTGTTTCTCAAGTGTCTATGCCCCAGGCAGAATTGCACCGCCCTTACCAGGGGCCAGGCTAAGTAATCCTTTCAGGTTCGCTTTTGGGAGCTTTTGTTCCCTGAACGCTTTCTGTAGAGTTCTGGAGGACGGGAATTAAAGTGGCGGCCTCCCAATCTATGGCTCGGAAGAGCTGAGAGCTAGGGGCCCCAGTCTTCAGTGTGCCTTTAGAGAAAAGCGCTTAATCACTCCCGTCTCCCCAGCCTCCAGCTGCGCTTGTAGAAAATTGTGTGTAATCAGTCCCGTCTCACTGGCTTCTGACTGTGCTCTGAGGTCACCCAGCCTGTGACCAAGCATCTCTGTCTCTGGCAGAGTCCCACCTGGAGTCTCTGAACCCTGTAGATCCCTGAGCTCTCCCAGGTCGGAGTCTCCCCAGATCTTGTGGGGACCCCTGGCACAGAGCACCGGCCCGTTTCACAGACCACGGCTCTATGTAACCCCGAGTTGAGAGCTCACTCCTTGGCTCTGTCTCTGCAGCAGGCTTCCCCGCTCTAATACCTGTGAGCTCTGCAACACTCAGACACCCCTGATTCTTCTGTGACCCCGCAGGACCTGAGTCCACGCTGTTCCCGTGAGGTCTTCACCCCAGTTTAGCCTCTGGAGCGATGTCCCTCCATGGAGTAGACTTTTAAAAGTCCTGATTTTGTGCTCTGTTGTTCCGCCGCTTGCCGGGAGCTGGACCCTCCCCCCGGGGTCTATGTTCCTGTCATGTTGGATTCACTTCTCCGCTGGTCCTACCTTTTTGAAAGTGGTCGATTTTCTGTTTCTAGAATTGTTGTTTTTCTTCTCTTCAATCTCCTGTTGGATTCGTAGGTGTTCGGAATGGTTTGATAGTCTATCTAGCTGATCTCCTGCTGCCTGATGTCGTCTCAGCCTGCTACTTCTCCGCCATCTTGACTCCCAGCACTCCATTAGTTTATTTCTATAGGTAAGAGTCTATTTATTGATTCACCTCTTTCTCTTTTTCTTTTCCTTTCCTTGTTTGTTTTGGTTTTTAAATTCCACATATGATATAAATCATATGGTATTTGTTTTCTCTGTTTAATTTTGCTTAGCATAATACTTTCTAATTCCATCCATGTCGTGGAACATGTCAAGATTTCACTTTTTCGTGGCTAAGTAATATTCCATTGTATAGAAATACCACATCTTTATTCTTTCCTTAGTTGATGGACACATGGATTGTGTCCATAATTTGGATATTATAGATAACGCTTCTCTAAGTAGTGGGGTACATGTATGCCTTTGAATAAGTATTTTTAGATTCTTTGGGTAAATTCTAGGAGTGCAATTGCTGCATTGTTGGGTATTTTTATTTTTAACATTTTCAAGACCTGCATACTCGTTTCCAGAGTGGCTGCACCAGTTTTCATACCCACAAATGGTGCAAGAGTTTTCCCCCTTTCTCCACACCCTTGCCAAAATGTTTTGCTTCCCATGTTGTTGATTTTATCCACTTTGACTAGTGTGGTGATATCTCATTGTAGTTTTGATTTGTATTTCCCTAATGGTAAGTGATGATAAGCATCTTTTCATGTGTCTGCTGGCCATCTCTATATCTTATTTGGAAAAATGTGGATTCATGTTTTCTGCCCATATTTAATTGGTATTAAATTATATTTGGTGGTGTTGAGTTTGACAAGTTATCTATATATGTTGGATACTAACTTTTTTATCAGATATGTCATTGCAAATATCTTTTTTCATTCCCTAGATTGCCTCTTAATTTCATTGATTATTTCCTTTACTATGCAGAATCTTTCTATCTTGATGAAATCCCAGTAGTTTACTTTGCTTTTCTTACCCTTTCCTCAGGTGTTGTACCCAGTATGAATTTGCTACAGACAATGTCAAATAGGTTACTGCCCATGTTCTCTAGGGTTTATTGGTTTCATATCTCACATTTAGTTTTTTTTTAAGATTTTATTCATTTATTTGACAGAGAGAGATCACAAGTAGGCAGAGAAGCAGGCAGAGAGAGAGGGGGAAGCAGGCTCCCTGCTGAGCAGAGAGTGAGATGCGGGGCTCAATCCCAGGACCCTGAGACCTGACCTGAGCCAAAGGCAGAGGCCTAACCCACTGAGCCACCAAGGTGCCCCCACATTTAGGTTTTTAATCCATTTTGAGTTTACTTTTATGTATGGTGTAAAAACGTGGCCCAGTTTCTTTCTTCATTTCTTTCTTTCTTTCTTTCTTTCTCTCTTTCTTTTGCATGTTGCTGTCCTGTTTTCCCAATACTATTTCTTGAAGAGACTTTTTCCCATTGAATGTTCTCCACTGCTTTGTCAAAGATTAATTGACCATATAGTTCTAGGTTCATTTCTGTGTGGTCTATTCTCTTCTGTTGATCTATGTGTCTGTTTTTGTGATAGTGCCATACTGTTTTGATCACTACAGCTTTGTAATATAGCTTGAAGTCTAGAACTGCAATGCTTCCAACATTGTTTTTGTCCTTCAGGATTCCTTTGGTTAATTTATAGTTCTATACAAATTTTAGGATTGTTTGTTCTTCCTCTCTGAAAAATGCTGGTGATATTTGATTGGGATGACATTAAATGTGTAGACTGCTCTGGGTAATATAGACTTTTTAACAATATTCTTTCTTCCCATCCATGACCATGGAATAGCTTTGCATTCCTTTGTGTCCTCTTCAATTCCTTTTATCAGTGCTGTATATTTTCCAGAGTACAGCTTTCACCTATTTGGTTAGGTTTACTTCCAAATGTATTATGGGTTTTGGTGCAATTGTAAATGAGATTGATTCCAAAATTTCTCTCTCTGCTACTTCATTCTTGGTGTGTAGAAATGCAACACATGTTTGTACATTGGCTTTGGATCCTATGTCTTTACCAAATTTATCAGTTCCAGCACGTTTTTGGTGGAGTATATATACTATCATGTCATCTGCAAAGAGTGAAAGATTTACTTCTTCCTTCCTGACTTTGAGGCCTTCTATTTCTTTTTGTTATCTGAGTGTTCTGGCTAGTACATGCAGTGCTGAGTTGGATAAAAGTTGTCTTGTTCCTGATATCAGGAACAAAACTTTCTTTTTTTTCCCTTTGAGGATGATGTTATCTGTTTTTTTCATAGATGTATTTTATTATGTTGAGGTATGTTCCCTCCAACCATACTTTGGTGAGTGTTTTTACCATTGATGGATATTGTAGTATGTCAAGTGTTTTTACTGCATCTATTGAGAGGATCATATGGTTCTTATCCTTTCTTTTATTAATGTGGTATATTGTGTTGATTGAGTTGCAATATTAAACCATACTTGCAACTAAGGAATAAATTACACTTGATAATGGTGATTGATTTTGTTAATGTATTGTTGCATTTTGTTTGCTAGTATTTTGAGAATTTTTGTATCTATGATCATCAGGGATATTGACCTGTTGTTTTGTTTTGTTTTTAACAGCACCTTTATATGGTTTAGTTCTCAGGGTAATCAGCATTACTTCATAGAATGAATTAATTTGGAAGTTTTCTTTCCTTCTTTATTTTTTTCGGAAAAGTTTGAGAAGAATAGGTATTAACTCTTCTTTAAGTATTTGATAGACTTTTCCTGTGAAGTCACCTGGGTCTAGAATTTGTTGGCAGGGTTTATTTATTTATTTCATTATAAGCCCATTTCAGTGCTGCTTATCTGTCCAAGGTTTCTATTCCTTCCTGCTTTAGTTTTGGTAGGTTATATGATTCTATGCTTGATCCATTTCTTTTACATAATCCAAGTTTTGGTACATAATTTTTCATAATACTTTGTTTGGTATAGGCTGATTTTTCTGCCTCTCATTGTCGTTTTTTTTTATTTTGAGTCCTTTCTTTCTATCATCTTTTTCCTAGATGTGTCTGGCTAGAGATTCATCAAATTTATTGATTTTTCTTTTTCAGGGAAACAGATGTTCTTTTGTTGCCTTTGTTATTTTTTAGTTTATCAATTATTTCTGCCCCAATATTTATTCTTTTCTCCCTCCTGCTGTTTTTTTTTTCAAAGTCAAATACACCTTTATAGTAATCAAACTATAAAGATAGAAAAATGTTATTTTTATTATGTTAGTCACAATACACTACATCATTACTTTTTGATGTAATGTTCCAACATTCATTGTTTACATTTAATACTGTGTTCCATGCAATACATTCCCTTATTTTTTTAAAAATTTATTTATTTATTTGACAGACAGAGATCACAAGTAGGCAGAAAGGCAGAGAGAGAGAGGAGGAAGCAGGCTGTCTGCAGAGCAGAGAGCCCGATGTGGGGCTCGATCCCACGACCCCGGGATCATGACCCGAGCCAAAGGCAGTGGCCCCAACCCACTGAGCCACCCAGGCACCCCTACATTCCCTTCTTAATACCCATCACTGGGCTAACCCATCCCCTCATTTCACTCCCCTCTAAAATGCTCAGTTTGTTCCTCAGAGTCATAGCCTTTCATGGTTTGTCTCCCTTCAGATTCCCCCCTCCTTCATTTCCCCCTTCCTTCTCCTAATGTCCTCCATGTTATTCCTTATGTTCCACAGATTAGTGAAACCATATGATAATATACTTTCTCTGCTTGACTTATTTCACTCAGCATAATCACCTCCAGGCCATCCATGTTGATGAAAAACAGGATAATCATCCTTTCTGATGGCTGAGTAATATTTCATTATATATATGGACCACATCTTCTTTATCCAATTCATCTTTTGAAATGCATCTCTGCTCTTTCCACAGTTTGGCTATTGTGGACATTGCTGTTATGAACACTGGGGTGCATACTGCCCTTCATTTCCCTACATCTGTATCTTTGGGGTAAATATCCAGTAATGCAATTGCTGAGTCATAGAGTAGTTCTATTTTTGAGGTCCCTTCACAGTTTTCCAAAATTGTTGTACCAACTTTCAGTCTCCCCAACAGTGTAAGAGGGTTCGCCTTTCTCCACAGCCTCTCCAAAATTTGTTGTTTCTTGTCTTGTCAATTTTTGCCATTCTAACTTCTGTAAGGTGGTATCTCAATGTGGTTTTGATTTGAATTTCCCTGATGGCTAATGATGATGAATATTGTTTCATGTGTCTATTAGACATTATTATGTCTTCTTTTGAGAAGTGTCTGTCATATCCTCTGTCCATTTTTTTTTTTAACTTGACAATCTGTTTTTTTGGGTGTTGAGTTTGAGAAGTTCTTCATAGAGCGTGGATATCTGCACTTTGCCTATAGTGTCATTTGCAAATATCTTCTCCCATTCTGTGGGTTGCCTTTTTGTTTTGTTGACTGTTTCTTTTGCTGTGTTGAAGCTTTTATCTTGATGACGTCCCAAAAGTTCATTTTCGTTTTTGTTTCCTTTGCCTTTGGAGACCTGTCTTGAGAGAAGTTGCTGTGGCCAACATCGAAGTGGTTACTGCCTATGTTCTCTCTAGGGCTTTGATGGATTCCTGTGTCATATCGAGGTCTTTCATCCAAAGACACAAAGAGCTTATCTTTGTGTATGGTGTAAGATAATAGTCTAGTTTCAATCTTCTTTATATAGCTGTCCAATTTCTCAGCATCATTTATTGTAGAGACTCTTTTTTCCACTGGATATTTTTTTCCTGCTTTGTCAAAGATTATTTGGCCATAGAGTTGAAGATCCATATCTGGGCTCTCTACTTTGTTCCATTGATCTATGTCTGTTTCTGTGCCAGTACCATGCTATCTTTGTGATCACAGTTCTATAATATAACTTGAAATCAGGCAATGTGATGGTCCCAGTTGTTTTTTTTTTTTTTTTTTTTTTTCTTTTTCAGCATTTTCTTGGTTGAAAGAGATTTGGAATCTCTTCTGATTCCATACAAATTTTAGGACTGTTTTTCCAGAACTTTGACAATTACCATGAGTATTTTGATCAGGATGGTGTTGAAAGAATAGATTGCTCTGAGCTGCATAGACATTTTAACAATGTGTATTCTTCTGACCCATGAGAACGGAATGTTTTTCCATATTTTTGTGTCTTCATTTATTTCTTTCATGAGTGTTCTGTAGTTTCTAGAGTATAGATCCTTTATCTCTTTG
Organism: Taxidea taxus jeffersonii; assembly: GCA_003697995.1. Classification (NCBI taxonomy): domain Eukaryota; kingdom Metazoa; phylum Chordata; class Mammalia; order Carnivora; family Mustelidae; genus Taxidea; species Taxidea taxus. The sequence continues at coordinate 7,256 of RCUC01066097.1, forward strand.
GTTAGGTTTATTGCAAGTTATCTTCTGGGTTTTGGTGCTATTGTAAATAGAATCTATTCTCTAACTTCTCTTTCTACAGTTTCATTGTTAATGTATGTGAAAGCAACTTATTTCTGTGCATTCATTTTGTATCCTGTCATTACTGAATTGCTGTATGAATTCCATTAATTTGGGCTTGGAGTCTTTTGGGTTTTCCACACAGAGTATCAGGTGATCTGTGAAGCAACGGGTTTGACTTCTTTTTTGCCAATTTGAATACCTTTGATTTCCTTTTGTTGTCTGATTGCTGATGGTGGGACTTCTAGTACTCTGTAGAATAATACTGGTGGGATTGGGCTTCCTTGTTGTGTTCCTGATCTTAAGAGAAATGTTCTCAACTTTTCCCCATTGAGAATGATATTCACTGTGGGTTTTTCATAGATGGATTTTATATAGTTGAGGAATTTTCCCTCTCTCCCTATACTATGAAGAGTTTTAATCAGGAACAGATGCTGTATTTTGTCAAATGCTTTTTCTGCATCCGTTGATAGAACCATGTGGTTCTTCTATTTTCTCCTAATGTGTCTTATTGATTTGCAAATGTGGAACAAATTTGCATCCCACCTGACTGTGATGGATAATCCTTTTAATGAACTGTTGGATCCTATTAGCTAGGATCTTTTTGAGAATTTTGGCATCCATAATCATCAGAGATATTGGTCTGAAATTCTCCTTTTAGATGTGGTCATTGCCTGGTTTTGGGATCAAGGTAATGTTGGCATCATAGAAAGAGTCTGGAAGTTTTCTTTGTGTTTCTAGTTTTTGAAACAGCTTCAGAGAATGGGTATTATTTCTTCTTTGAATGTTTGGTAGAATTCCCCAGGGAATTCATCAGGTCCTGGGCTCTTGTTATTTGGGAGGTTTTTGATCACTTCCTCAATCTCATTACTAGATATCAGTCTACTCAGTTTGTCACTTTCTTCTTATTTCAGTCCCAGAAGTTTATAGGTATCCAGAAATGCATCCATTTCCTCTAGATTGCTTTACTTATTGGCATATAGCTGTTGATAATAATTTCCTGTGATAATTTCTATTTCCTTGTTGCTGCTCGTGATCTCCCTTCTTTCATTCATAATTTTATTAATTTGGGTTCTTTCTCTTTTCTTTTGGATTAGTCTGACCATTTTTTAAAAAATTTATTTATTTATTTGACAGACAGAGATCACAAGTAGGCAGAGAGAGAGGAGGAAGCAGGCTCCCTGCTGAGCAGAGAGCCCAATGCGGGGCTCAATCCCAGGACCCTGGGACCATGACCTAAGCTGGAGGCAGAGGCTTTAACCCACTGAGCCACCCAGGTGCCCCAAGGCCAATTGTTTATTGATATCTTTAATTCTTTCTGTGAGCAAGCTTCTAGTTTCATTGATGTGTTCTAATGCATTTCTGGTTTCCAATTCATTGATCTCTCTTCTAATCTCAATTATTTCCCTTCTTGTTTGGGGGATAGTCTTAAATTATAAGTGATTCTCCAGTTCTTTAAGGTGTAAAGAGTTTGTGTATTTGGGATTTTTCTATTTTTTTTGAAAGAGGCTTGGATGGCTATGTATTTCCCCCTTACCATTGATTTTGCCATATCCCATAGGTTTTGAACCAATGTGTTTTCATTCTCATTGGTTTCCATGAATTGTTTAAGTTCTTCTTTGATTTTATGGTTACCCCAAACATTCTTGAACAGCTTGATCTTTAGCTTCCAAGTGTTTGAATTTTTTGCAATTTTTTTCTTGTGATTAAGTTCCAGTTTCAAAACATTGTGGTCTGAGAGTATGCTCGGAAAAAAATCTCAATCTTTTGGTATCAGTTGAGACCTGATTTGTGACCCAGTATGTGGTTTATTCTGGAGAAAGTTCCATGAGCACTCAAGAAGAATGAGTATTCTATTTTAGGGTGGAATGTCCTGTATATATCTATGAGACCCATCTGGTCTAGAGTGTCATTCAAAGCTCTTGTTTCTTTGTTGGTTTTCTGCTTAGATGATCTGTCTATTGCTGAGAGTGGAGTGTTAAAGTTTCCTACCATTAGCATATTGTTATTAATATGTCTCTTTATGTTGATTAACAGTTGGCTTATTTGGCTGCTCCCATGTTGGGGGCATAGATATTTGCAATTGTTAGATCCTCTTGCTGGACAGACCCTTTAGGAATGATGTAGTGTTCTTCTGTATCTCTAACCACATTCTTTAGCTTAAAATCTAATTTGTCTAATATAGAATTGTTACCCCAGCTTTCTTTTGAGGTGCATTGGCATGAAAGATGGTTCTCCATCCTTTCACTTTCAGTATGGATGTATTTTTAGGTTCCAAATGTGTTTCTTGTAGACAGCATATGGTTGAGCCTTATCTTTTTGATCTATTCTGCATCCCTGTGCCGTTTTATGGGAGAATTTAGGCCGTTCAACTTGAGATTGATTATTGAAAGATATGTTTTTATTGTCATCATGTTGCCTATGAGGTTCTTGTTTATACAGATTGTCTCTGTATATTTCTGTTCCATAGCAATCTTGGGGTCTTTCACCTTTTATATAGAACCCCCCTTCATATTTCTTGCAGGGCTGGCTTAGTGGTCACATATTCTTTCAGTTTTTGCTGGTCTTAGAAGCTCTTTATCTCTCCATCCAATCTAAATGACAATGTTGCTGGATAAAATATTCTTGCCTGCATGTTCTTCTCATTTAGTGCCCTGAATATATCTTGCAAGCCCTTTTTGGCTTGCCAGGTCTCTGTGGACAGGTCTGACGTTATTCTGATGTTCCTCCCTCTGTATGTAGGAATCTCTTCCTCTAACTGCCCTTAAGATGTTTTCCCTGGTTTTAAGACTTGAGAGTTTTACTTTTGCATGCTAGGGCACTAGTGTATTCTCCTTGATTTCACAGTGTTCTCTCTGCCTCTAGGATATGAATGTTTGTTTCATTCCCCAGATTAGGGACGTTCTCAGCTAGGATTTACTCAAATGTATCTTCTAGTCCTTTCTCTCTCTCCTCCCCCTCAGGGATCCCAGTAATTCTGACATTGGAACGTTTCATGGCATCACTATTTCTCTAATTCTGTGTTCATGGATTCCAAGCTGTTTGTTCCAGGCTTCCTCCTGATCCTTCTTTTCTATCAATTTGTCTTCTAGATCGCTAAATTGTTCTTCTACCTCATTTGCCCTAGCTGTTTGAGTACCTAGATTAGATGGATCTCATTGATAGCATTTTTAAATTCTGCTAGATCAGCTCTTACTCCCACCCTTAGAGAATCTGTGTTGCCACTAATGGTTTTCTCCATCCTATTGCCTACATAGCTTTTACCCTGGAGTCTATTTCCAACATCTTTCTTATATCCATATCCATTAGTTCTGTAGCAGAGGCCACAGTCTCTGAATTTTCCTGTTTGGGGGTTTCTCTTCCTAGTCATTCTGTGGTGGTTAAGGGAATATTCAGAGTCCAAACTATTGACCACAACCTGAGCAAAATGCACCTGTTTTTTTTAATGGCCTTACAGTTGTTGGGCTCTTGTTCTTTCAGCCTATCTTCTGGAGGAGTGGCCAGCTGCACTGTTTCCCAGGCAACCCTGTTTGGGCAGAGTTGCCCTAACCCCTCTGGGGGGCATGGGCTCATTAAAAACCAGTTTGGGGGGGCTTTTGTTCTTTGGCAGCTTTCCCTGTTGCCTTTCTGAGTCTCTCCCAAGATTCAGAGCAGAAGTTACCATATGCAAATTTTGGTCTCAGAACAGAGATGAAAATCTGTTCTCCAAAAAACCCTCCAGACCACACTTGCTCCATTTTTTTCTGTGCTGCTAAAAACCACATTGTCCTGGGTTGTGCACCCCACAGCAGCACTCCCAGCCCCTGCTTCCAGGTCCAGGCACATCTCTGCCCTTTATGCTTCTAAAACCGTCAGCCACCCCCAATTCACACACATGCCCCCAAAGCTTCAGGTGTCATTCATGGGGGCTGTCCTAAAGTATTTTCCGAGCCACTACTGGTCTGTGAGTCTGTGCAGAGTCCCCAGCACAGGAGGCCTTTGAGCTCCAGTGGCATGCAGTATCCCAGACACTCCCTCCCCATTCTGTTTATCTTCTGATACATCTGCCCACAGATTCACAGTTCCCCACTTCATACTTTGAAAGCAGCCACTGGAGATATTCTGTTGGCGTGGATATGGATATATCTTCTTACATCTCAGGCTGATTTTGTCGGTGTTCAGAGTGGTCTGGTAGATATCCAGCTCAATTAAGGGGACTGGTTAAAATCCCTACCCCTTTGCCATTTTGCCTCCCTCCCCTTCTGCTGGTTTTTAAGCTGTGTTTGTTGTTCTCTTTCTAGTTAAATTAGCTGTGAGGTTAGGTTGTTTATTTGAGGGGTTTTTGTTTTGTTTCTTAAGGTAGTCCTATATGGTTATAAATTTCTCTCCTAAAACCACTCTTGCTGCATTCCATAAACAATTGTATTTTCATTGTCATTTATTTCCATGTAATTTTTTTGTTTCTCCTTTTATTTCCTGTTTGATCCATTCATTGTTTTTTAATATGTCACTTAAACTCCATGTCTTTATTATTTTAAGATTAAAAAAAATTAAGTAATATCTACACTAAATGTGGGGCTTGAACTTACAACCGCCAGATCAAGAGTCACATATTCCACCATCTGAGTCTGCCAGGCATCCCTAACCCCCATGCTTTTGTGGTCTTTCAAGATTTCTTTCTTATGGTTGACTGCTGGTTTCTTAGCGTTGTGTTGAGAAAATGTGCATGGTATGATTTGACTTGAATTTGTTGAGTTTTTTAATGGGCTAATATCTGGTCTATTCTGGAAAAAGTTCTATATAAATTTGAAAAGAATATGTATTCTGCTGTTTTTGAATGGAATGTTCTGAATATATCTGTGAAATCTATCTGTTCTAGTATGCATTCAAAGCCAATCTTTCCTTGTTGATTTCTGTTTAAATGATTTGTCCATTTAATTAAGTGAGGTATTAAAGTCCCATACTGTTATTGTATTATTATTGATTAATTCCTTTATTTTTGGACAGGCTTTGGAGGATGGACCTTGCATGGGGCCTGAGGAGGTGAGCACTGGCAGCTGAGTACCTGGAAGCTGGGTGAGTTGTGTTGGGATCCTTCAGCTTGTCCTGGTGGGTCAGAGATGTTGTTGACACAAAATGCCAGCTGTGCAACCATCAGCTGGAAGAGGCACATGTAGGGCTTTAACAAAATTTGCCCTAAGCCCAGGTCCCAGGCTAGCAGTCTTGGAGTCGGTGAGTCCTTGGGAGAACTCTTGGATGTGGCACATTGCTAGCATATTAGGTAGCAAGTGTCTGTACAACTATACCTCTTATAGTTGTCTCTGTGTTTATGCTGATGGGGGAGAAAAATGGTGACTGCCAGCTCTCTTGTTTTCAGAAAATTAGCCAACACAGTTTGAACAGATCAATCTCTTGTTTTCCCCCAGAGTAGGGTAGACTGCAGTTTTTATTTTGCTTCTCTAAGCAGGCTGAATTTCTTTAAGGACTGGACCCAACTATCACTCACCCTCCAGCCTTTCCCAGTGCTGAGTCAGCTGATTTTTAAAGTTCCAGGCTCCAAGTCCCAGGGGTTACACAGAATCAGGAAATTTGGCCCCTCTTGTTCCTAAAGCCAAACTTCATGGGGATTAGTCTTCCTCATGCAAGCTCCCTGGTGTAAGGGTCTATGTCCCTGCCCTCTATGGGCACAGCTGCCTCCCACCCATTGACATCTGAACTTCTTAACTTTTCAAATGCATCTTGTCTATATTTAGTTGTGGATATTGTTCTGTCAGTTATTGGATTGATCTACAGTTTATTCACTTGAATGTGGATGACATCTAGTTGAAATCATAGGCAGGATAAGCTCAGTGTCCTCCTACTATATCATCCTCCCAAACTTCCTCTATTTTCATGTATTATTATTATGCTTGTTTTTTTTTTTTTTTCCTCTATCCTGTTCAGCTTTGTGTTATTCTGTCCTCCAGGTAACTGATCTGATCTTCTGCTTCCTGTCGTCTATTATTCATCCCATATTGTGCATTCTTAATTTCAATTGTATTTTTAATTTCAATTGTTTATCTCTGGTCCATTGTATTTTACGCTTTCAATGTTTTTGTTGAGAGTCTCACTGTGGTTCTCCACTTTCAAGTTTAGAAAGTATCTTTATGACCATTATCTTAAATTCTATCTCAGGAATATTACTTATCTGCATTTTATTTAACTCTACTGCCATGATTTTGTCCTGTTCCTTCTTTTTGGACATACTCTTATGTCTCCTCATTTTGTCTAACTCTCTGTATCTGTTTCTGTGTGTTAAAAAAATGTTAGGGGGGATAATAGAAGGAGACAAACCATATGAGACTACTGACTCAGGAAGGAAACTGAGGGTTGCAGAAAGGGAGGTGGGTGGGGGAATGTGGTAACTAGGTGATGGGAAATTTGGAGGGCATGTAATGGTATATGCCTTACTGTTGTGGCTGAAGCATTTTTGCTTTAAGCCCGATATTCAATGACTTTCTTTGTCTATTGTGGGCAGTGTTTTCTCCCTGTCTTGTTAGTGGTCCACTCTGGGGCCACCTTGGGCTTAAGTTGAGTAAGACCTGGTGTTTGCCTGATATGCAGTAGCACAGAAATGCAGTGTGCTTTTTCTGTGTTGTCTCTTGAGAAGCTTTCATTGGTGGGGCCAAATGTCTGTCTACAGTCCAGTGATGTGACTGCTGCAGGAATGATGTGTGTGGTTATCTTCTACTGTCCCTGGGGCAGGAGTCACTTTGGAGTGGTGCTGGCCCCTGTCCAGGCTGTTTGTACATTGCCAGGTTTGTGGGATAAATCTGTAAAGGCTCTAGTCAAGGACATATTGGAGGAAGCAAGACCTCAGGAGGATGTGAGGTCAGGGCTCACTGTCAGAGAGTGTTGGTGCTGTTCTGGTTCCCACAGGTTTCCATGTGTCTAGACTGGTGAGGGAAATGGTGCCTCCCAGCTCCTTTGTTCATGAGGAGGTCTCCCCAAAACCCCTGCTCCTTCAGCACATGCCCTGAAATTATTAAATAAACCTCCTTCTTACATTCCTTAGACATTTTTCAAACTGCTGTTTCTATACTGTGTCTCAATGGGGCAGTTTGTTGTGCTCTCTCGTTAAGGGTGGGGACTCAGTTTCCTATATCCCTCCCAGCTCTTCCAAAGCAGATCCCAGTGTTTTTTTTTTTTTTTTTAAGTTTCTGGTATGAAGTCCAGCTGATTGAAAGTGCTCATGAACTTCAGTCCCTCTGGTTTCCAAGTTAAATATTATAGGGATTTTTCTGCTTAGTGTGGATTCCCTGTGCCTGGTGTCATTGATGTGAGGAATTTTTCTCTCCTCTCTGCACTTCTACAAATCCCTAACTCCCATGGACAGTTTCATGTGTCCCTTTAGCTCCAACCATGTCCCCATCCTTCCAGCCCTATTTGATGTGCCCTCTTCTTTACATTTAGCTGTTCTGCCAGTATCTAGGTGGTTTTCTGGATTATATACACTGGTGTGTGTGTTGTCTAATTGCGTCCATGAGATGCAGTAAGGTTAGGTTCTTCCTATTCTGCCGTCTGGACTGAGGAGTCCCTTTTCCATTTTTTTCCTCTTTTACCATTTCATTTATTTCTGCTGTAATATTTACTCTGTACTTTCTTTTACCAACTTTAGACCTTTATTTTTTCCTTTCCTAATTTGTTTAGATATAAAGTTATATTGTTTGTTTGAGGTTGTTTTGTTTGTTTGTTTGTTTTGTTTTGTTCTTTTTTAGGTAGGCCTCAAATGCCTTAAATTTTCCTTTTAGAACTACTTTTGATGTATCCCAAAGATTTTGGATCACTGTGTTTTCATTTTCTGTTGTCACTACATTTCTTTTTTGCTTTCCTTTTTGATTTATCCCTTAAAAATTTATTATTTAGTAGGATGTTGTTTAATCTGCATGTGTTTGTGTTTTTCCAGTGTATTTCTTGTATTTGATTTTCCATTCTGTATTGTTATGCTTAGAAAAAATGCTTGTTATGCTTTTAATGTTAAATTTATTGAGTCTTGTTTTGTGGCCTAACATGTGACTATCCTGAAGAATGTTACAATGTGCACACACACGCACACACACAAACAAAGTGGCTCAGTCGGTTAAGCAGCTGCCTTCAGCTCTGGTCATGATCCCAGGGTCCTGGGATATGGCCCCTATATTGGCTCTTTGCTCAGTGGGGAACCTGGTTCTACCCTGCCTGCCAGAACCCTTGCTTGTGCTTGCTCTCTCCCTCACTGTCTGCATCAAATAAAGGAATAATAAACTCTTGGTTCTGAGGCAAGATGTTGGAGGAGTAGGAGGCGCTGTTTCAACCGGTCCCCTAAAGTGAGCTGATTATCTACCAGAACACTCTGAACACCTATGAAATCAGACTGAGATTAGAATTATACACTTCTGGATCATTACGGGGGCAGAAGACACCAGTAGACAGGTAAAGCAGAGTGGGCACATTGGACTGATATTGGAAGATAAACAAAAGGGGGAGGGAACCACCAGAAGTGACCCATTGGAAAGTAATACCCCAATACAAGAGTGCCCTGTGGTTGGGGACCAGCTGTAATTTGGAGTCTGATTAAAAGCAATCAAAAAGAGCAAAATATCTTAAGGTGAAATTGGTGGAATTAGGCAGTTAAAGGCACAGGCTTAAGCCCATGGACCCAGGATGGCCACCACTGGCTCTGTGCCAGAGAGAGTATGGCAAAAAAGCCAGGCCTTGGTTCCTTTGCTGCCAGCGTGCGTGAGAGGGCCTGGGTGGCAGTGCATGAGAGTCTGGTGTGGACACCAGCTGGTGCTTTCTAGAACTACAGCACACTGCACGTGGGCTGCAAGACCAGGGTCTGAGTCACACTCCACACCCTCCCCTGAGAGAGGTCCGTGCAGGCACTAGCCAGTGCTCTCTAGGACCTGTGAGAGTCTGAACACTCCCAGCCCTGGCCAGCATGAAAATCTCAGTGTGCTATCTTTGGTTGGGACCTCTCCAGCCGTCTGGACGTGCCCAGACAGTTGCAGCAGAGAAAGAAACTGGAAGCTAGCTCTCTGAACTAATACTTCTCCTGGTTTTGGTAGCACCAGCAAGCAGGAGCTCCTATGGCCCCTGAAACTGTGGCTGGGGATGTGCTCTGCTGGGAGCAGAGGGGGAGATTATGTACTCTAGAGCACCCAGAGGGGAATAAATTGAGACTTCTCTCTGGGACAGAGGTCTGGGTGCAGTGTGCATTCCTATAAACCTATGAAGAATGCCAAAAGTTGCCAAGGGGAGGAAAAACAAAACAAAACAAAAAAACCTCCAGAGAACAAAAGCCTGAAAAACTCCTCAGAGCCAAGCCCCTTGACAGAGGGCAGGAGGACTCAACTCTAGCAAAACTGCTTGAAAAACCACACGGCAGGCCCCTCCCCCAAAAAAACAACCAAAAACAACAACAACAAAAAAAATAAAAACAAAAACAAACAAACAAACAAACCAAAAACACAAGAGGTAAACCACCACAGGGATTGCATAAAACTGTAAAACCCCAGTATCAGGGGAAAAGAAGATATTAAGTTTCCAGTATTGCCCTAAGGCCTTATACTTCATAGATACAAATTTATTTTTAATTCGTTCACACTATTCTCTTTCCTCTTAATATTTTTAAATGATTTTAACCTATTTACCATTACAGTGAGAGGTGAGAGGTTCAGTACAACAAATTTCATAATAACCTTTAACCTAAACTTTTTTCTTTCTTTATTTTTTTAAAATTTTTTATAAACATATAATGTATTATTAGCCCTAGGGGTACTGATCTGTGAATCGCCAGGTTTACACACTTCACAGTACTCACCATAGCACATACCCTCCCCAATATCCATAACCAGACCACCTTCTATCTACACCCCTCCCCCTTGCCCCCTTCAGTTAGTTTTGTGACATTAAGTGTCTATTAAGATTTCTCTAGCTCCCAATCCCATCTGGTTTCATTTATTCCTTTCCTACCCCCCATACCCCCCACGTTGTCTCTCCACTTTCTCATATCAAGGAGATCATATGACAATTGTCCTTCTCTGATTCATTTATCTCGTTAAGCATAATACCCTCTACTTCCATCTGCATCATTGCAAATGGAAAGATTTCATTTCTTTTGATGGCTGCGTAGTATTCTATAATATAGATATAGATATAGATAGATATAGATACCCATATCTACATATATAGTGGTATACATATATAGGTATGGATATCTATATCTATATCTATATTTATATATGTATACCACTTCTTCTTTATCCATTCATCTGTTGATGGACATCTAGATTCTTTCCATAGTTTGGCTATTGTGGACATTGCTGCTATAAACATTCAGGTGTATGGGCCCCTTCGGATCACGACGTTTGCATCTTCAGGGTAAACACAGAGTAGTGCAATTGCTGGGTTGTAAGGTAGATCTTTCTTCAACTTTTTGAGGAACTTCCATACTGTTTTCCAGAGTGGCTTCACCACCTTGCATTCCCACCATCAGTGTAGGAGGGTTCCCCTTTCTCTGCATCCTCGTCAGCATTTGTCATTTCTTAACTTGTTTATTTTAGCCATTCTGACTGGTGTAAGGTGGTATCTCATTGTAGTTTTGATTTGTATTTCCCTGATGCCCAGTGATGTGGAGCACTTTTTCATGTGTCTGTTGGTCATCTGGATGACTTCTTTGCAGAAATGTCTCTTCATGTCCTCAGTCCACTTCTTGATTGGATTAGTTGTTATTTGGGTGTTGAGTTTGCTAAGCTCTTTATAGATATTGGATACTAGCCCCTTATCTGATATGTCATTTGCAAATATCTTCTCCCATTCTGTCAGTTGTCTTTTGGTTTTGTTAATTTTTTCCTTTGTTGTGCAAAAGTTTTTATCTTGATGAAGTCCCAATAGTCCATTTTGCCCTTACTTCCCTTGCCTTTGGTGCTGTTCCTAGGAAGAAGTTGCTGTGGCTGAGGTGGAAGAGGTTGCTGCCTGTGTTCTCCTCAAGGATTTTGATGGATTCCGTTCTTACATTGAGGTCCTTCATCCATTTTGAGTCCATTTTCATGTTTGCTGTAAGGAATTGGTCCAATTTCATATTTCTGCATTTGGCTGTCCAATTTTCCCAACACCATTTGTTGAAGAGGATGTCTGTTTTTCCATTGAACATTCTTCCCTGCTTTGTTGAAGATTAGTTGACCATAGAGTTGAGGGTCTATTTTTGGGTCTCTATTCTGTTCCATTGATCTATGTGTCTGTTTTTGTGCCAGTACCATACTGTCTTGATGAAGACAGATTTGGAATAGAGCTTGAATTCTGGAATTGTGATGCCACCAACATTGGCTTTCTTTTTCCATATTCCTCTGGCTATTTGAGGTCTTTTCTGGTTACATATACATTTTAGGATTATTTGTTCCATTTTTTGAAGAAAATGGATGGTATGTTGATAAGGATTGCATTAAATGTGTAGATAGCTTTAGGTAGCATAGACAGTTTCACAATATTTTTTCTTCCTATCCATGAGCATTGAACATTTTTCAATTTCTTTGTGTCTTCCTCAATTTCTCTCATGAGTACTTTATAGTTTTCTGAGTATAGATTCTTTGCCTCTTTGGTTAGGTTTATTCCTAGGTATCTTATGGTTTTGGGTGCAATTGTAAATGGGATTGACTCCTTAATTTCTCTTTCTTCTGTATTGTTGTTGGTGTAAAGAAATCCAACTGGTTTCTGTGCATTGATTTTATATCCTGACATTTACTGAATTCCTGTACAAGTTCTAGCAGATTTGGAGAGGAGTCTTTTGGTTTTTTAAACATATAGTATCATATCGTCTGCAAAGATTGATAGTTTGAATTCTTTTTTGCCAATTTGAATGCCTTTAATTTCTATTTGTTGTCTGATTGCTGAGGCTAGGACTTCTAGTATTGTGTTGAATAGCAGTGGTAATAACAGACATCCCTGCCGTGTTCCTGACCCTAGAGGGATAGCTCTCAGTTTTTCTCCAATGAGAATGATATTTGTGGTGAGTTTTTCATAGATGGCTTTGATAATATTGAGGTATGTGTCCTCTATCCCTACACTTTGAAGAGTTTTGATCAGGAATGGATGGTGTACTTTGTCAAATGCTTTTTTCAGCATCTATTGAGAGTATCATATGTTTCTTGTTCTTTCTTTTGTTAATGTACTGTATCACATTGATTGATTTGCGGATGTTGAACCAACCCTGCTGCCCTGGAATAAATCCCACTTGGTCGTGGTGAATAATCCTTTTAATGCACTGTTGGATCCTATTGGCTAGTATTTTGGTGAGAATTGTTGCATCTGTATTCATCAATGATATTGGTCTGTAATTCTCTTTTTTGATGGGATCCTTGTCTGGTTTTGGAATCAAGGCGATGCTGGCCTCATAAAATGAATTTCGAAATTTTCCTTCCATTTCTATTTTTTGGAACAGTTTCAGGAGAATAGGAATTAATTATTCTTTAAATGTTTGGTAGAATTCCCCTGGGAAGCCATCTGTCCCTGGGCTTTTGTTTGTTTGTGTATTTTTGATGACTGTTTCAATCTCCTTACTGGTTATGGGTCTGTTTAGGTTTTCTATTTCTTCCTGGTTCAATTTTGGCAGTTTATATATGTCTCTAGGAATGTGTCCATTTCTTCCAGATTGTCAAATTTGTTGGCGTAGATTTGCTCATAATATGTTCTTATAATTGTTTGTATTTCCTTGGTTTTGGTTGTGATCTCTCCTCTTTCATTTATTATTTTATTTATTTGGACCCTTTCTATTTTCTTTTTGATGAGTCTGGCCAGGTATTTATCAATCTTACTCATTCTTTCAAAGAACCAGCTCCTAGTTTCATTGATTTGTTCTATTGTTTTTTTGGTTTCTATTTCATTGATTTCTGCTCTGATCTTTATGATTGCCCTTCTCCTGCTGGGTTTAGGCTTTCTCTGTTGTTCTTTCTCCAGCTCCTTTAGGTGTAGGGTTAGGTTGTGTATTTGAGACTTTTCTTGTTCCTTGAGAAAGGCTTGTATCACTATATATTTCCCTCTCAGGTCTGTCTTTGCTGTGTCTCACAGATTTTCAACCGTTGTGTTTTCATTATCATTTGTTTCCGTGAAATTTTTCAAATCTTCTTCAATTTCCTGGTTGACCCATTAATTCATTAGAAGGATGGTGTTTAGTCCCCAATGTATTTAGGTTCTTTCCAAAGTTCCTCTTGTGACTGAGTTCAAGCTTCAGAGCATTGTCATCTGCAAATATGCATGGAATGATCCCAATCTTTTGATACCTGTTGAGACCTGATTTATGACCCAGGATGTCATCTATTCTGGAGAATGTTCCATGTGCAATAGCGAAGAATGTGTATTCTGTTGCTTTGAGATGTAATGTTCTGAATATATCTGTGATGTCCATCTAGTCCAGTGTGTCATTTAAGGCCTTTATTTCCTTGTTGATCGTTTGCTTGGATGATCTGTACATTTCAGTTAGGGGTGGGTTAAAGTCTCCTACTATTATGGTATTCTTGTCAATGTGTTTCTTTGATTTTGTTATTAATTGGCTTATATAGTTGGCTGCTTCCATGTTAGGGGCACAGATATTTAAAATTGTTAGGTCTTCTTGTTGGACAGACCCTTTGAGTACGATACAGTGTCCTTCCTCATCTCTTATTATAGTCTTTGGCTTAAAATCTAATTCATAAGATATAAGGCTTGACACTCCTGCTTTCTTCTGATGTCCATTAGCATGGTAACTTTTTTTCCACCCCCTCACTTTAAATCTGGTGTTTTTTTGGGTCTACAATGAGTTTCTTGTAGGCAACATATTACTGGATTCTGCTTTTTTATCCATTATGAAACCCTGTGTCTTCTCATTGGGGCATTGATCCCATTTACATTCAGGGTAACTATTGAGAGATATGAATTTAGAGCCATTGTATTGCCTGTAAGGTGACTATTACTGTATATTGTTTCTGTTCCTTTCTGATCTACTACTTTTAGGGTCTCTCTTTGCTTAGAGGACCTCTTTCAATATTTCCTGTAGAGCTGGTTTGGTGTTTTCAAATTCATTCAGTTTTTCTTTGTCCTGGAACCTTTTAATCTCTCCTTCTATTTTCAATGATAACCTAGCTGGATAAAGTATTCTTGGCTGCATGTTTTTCTCATTTAGTGCTCTTAATATATCCTGCCAGTTCCTTCTGGCCTGACAGGTCTCTGTGGATAAGTCTTCTGCCAATCTAATCTTTTTACTATTGTATGTTACATACTTCTTGTCCTGGGCTGCTTTCATGATTATCTCTTTGCCGCTAAGACTTGTAAACTTTACTATTAGGTGATGGGGTGTGGACCTATTCTTATTGATTTTTTTTTAAGATTTTATTTATTTATTTAACAGAGAGGGACAGATCACAACAAGTAGGCAGAGCAGCAGGCAGAGAGAGGGGGAAGCAGGCTCCCCGCTGAGCAGAAAGCCCTATGCGGGGCTCGATCCCAGGACCCTGAGACCATGACCTGAGCTGAAGGCAGAGGCTTTAACCCACCAAGCCACCCAGGTGCCCCTCTTATTGATTTTGAGGGGGATTCTCTGCACCTCCTGGATTTTGATGCTTGTTTCCTTTGCCATATTAGGGAAATTCTCTACAATTATTCTCTCCAATATATCTTCTCTTCCACAGATTTTCAACCATTGTGTTTTCATTATCATTTGTTTCCATGAAATTTTTCAAATCTTCCTCAATTTCCTGGTTGACCCATTAATTCATTAGAAGGATGGTGTTTAGTCCCCAATGTATTTCGGTTCTTTCCAAATTTCCTCTTGTGATTGAGTTCATCTCTCTTTCTTCTCCTTCTGGAATCACAATTATTCTAATGTTTCCTCTTATGGTATCACTTACCTCTAGAATTCTCCCCTCATGGTCCAATAGTTGTCTGTCTCTCTTCTGCTCAGCTTCTTTATTCTCTGTCATTTGGTCTTCTATATCACTAATTCTTTCTTCTGCCTCATTTATCCTAGCAGTAAGAGCCTCCATTTTTTACTGCAAGTCATTAGTAACTTTTTAAATTTCATCTTGGTTAGATTTCAGTTCTTTTATTTCTCCAGAAAGGGCTTCTATTTCTCTGGACAGCATTTCTCTAATATCTTCCATGCCTTTTTTGAGCCCATCTAGAACCTTAAGAATAATCACTCTGAACTCTAGATCTGACATATTATGAATGTCTGTACTGATTAGGCCCCTAGCCTTAGGTACTGCCTCTTGTTCTTTTTTTTGTGGTGAGTTTTTCCACCTTGTCATTTTGTCCAGATAAGAATATATGAAGGAGCAAATGAAATACTAAAAGGGTGGCAAAGACCCCAGGAAAATGTGATTTAACCAAATCAGAAGAAACCCCAAATGGTGGGGGGGGAAGGGGTCAAAAAGAAGTTAAGAAAAAAGTTAAAAAGAAAACAAATAAGGAAAACATATATATCTAGAACAGGGTCACCCTCTTAATTTTGGGAGTATTTTGGTCTCTTAGAAGAAACTACCTCCCAACATTTTAAAGAATGAAAAAACATATATAAGGGTAAACACAATGAAGGGATGGAATATGACTATGAAGATATATATTTTTTTAATTTCTAACAAAGGAGTTGATAAGGTAAGTTCGTTGGGAAAATAAAGAACAAGAAAGTGGAGATAATTTGCTTGGACTGGACACCTGGAGACTAGATCAAGCCTGGTGCTTTATCAGAAGAACCTGTACCCCAAATTTTTGAGAAGAATAATCCCTATGTTTATACAAAAAATAAAATTAGATAAAATGAAGGATAAAATATGAGTATAATAATGAAGTTTCAAAAAAGATTTTTTTAATGAAAGGTATTAAGATAGATTAGTTAAAAACATTAAAAGAGGGGACGCCTGGGTGGCTCAGTTGGTTAAGCGGCTGCCTTTGGCTTAGGTAATGATCCCGGCATCCAGCGATCGAGTCCCATATCGGGCTCCTTGCTCCGCAGGGAGCCTGCTTCTCGCTCTGCCTCTGCCTGCCACTCTGTCTGCCTGTGCTCGTTTGCTCTCTCTCCCTCTCTCTCTGACAAATAAATAAAAAAAAAAATATTAAAAAAAAAAAACTACTCAGCTGTGGTTAGCAGCTGTTAGTTTAAAAAAAAAAGCATTAAAAGAGGAAAGCATAAAAGGTTTTAAAAATAGCAGAAGAAAATAAATTAAAAAAAAATATTTAACTTTGTAAGACTAAAGATTCATGGGGAGAAAGCCATGAATTCCGTGCTTTGCTTTCTCCTCATCTGGAATTCCACTGTTCTCCTTGGTAAGTGAAGTTGGGCTTGGCTGGATTTGTTATTGATCTTCTGGGTGAAGGGCCTATTGTAGTCTTTGCCCCAGGGGGAATTGCACCACCCTTACCAGGAGCCAGGCTAAATAATCCCCTCAGGTTTGCTTTCAGAAGCTTTTGTTCCCTGAATGCTTTCCATAGGGTTCTGGAGGACGAGAATGAAAATGGTGGCCTCCCATTCTCCAGCCCGGAGGAGCCAAGAGCTTGGGTTGCACATTCAAGGAAGGTTCAAGGAAGCTTGCACTTTCAAGGAAAAGTGCTCAATCACTCCCATCTCCCTGGCCTCCAGCTGCACTCTGAGCTCACCCAGCCTCTGACCAAGTGTCTCTGTCTCTGGCACACAGAACTGCCAGGAGTCTCCAAACCCCACAGATCCCTGAGCAATTCCAGGAGGGTCTCCCCTGATCTTGTGGGGACCCTACTCACAGAGCAGTGGCCTGTGCCATGGATTACAGTTTAAGGTAACCCCAAGTTGAGAGCTCACTCCTCGGCTCTGTCTCTGTAGCTGGCTTCCCCGCTCTAATACCTATGACCTCTATGGCACTCAGACAACCCCCATCCTTTTGTGACCCTGCTGGACCTGAGGCCACACTGTCCCCGCATGGGCTTCACCCTAGTTTAGCCTCTGGAGTGATGTCCCTCCGTGGAGCAGACTTTTAAAAGTACTGATTTTGTGCTCCGTTGCTCCGCCACTTGCTGGTAGCAGACCCCTCCCCCCACGGTCTATCTTCCCGTCTCCTTGGATTCACTTCTCCACCGGTCCTACCTTTCAGAAAGTGGTCAATATTCTGTTTCTTGAATCGTTTCTCTTCTTCTCTTTGATCTACTGTTAGATTTGTAGGTGTTCAGAATGGTTTGATAAGTTATGTAGCTCTTCTCCTGCTACCTGATGTCATCTCAGCCTGCTACTTCTCTGCCGTCTTGACTCCTCCCCTCTTGAAATTTTTTGATACGTATAGTTTTGTTTTTCTTTTGCTTTTCTATTTTATAAATATTCATATAGAGATAAGCTTCAAGGTAATCCTCTTTCTCCAGTCAGTACTACCCCTATATATAAGCCAGTTTCAATCCCCCTTTAATTAGGGAAAGTTGAGTCCTTTAATGAAGATATCAAGATATACCAAGGAAGAATCAAAATTACCTTCATTGCCCACACAGAATTTATAACCATCCTCCCATTTTTTTTTTTTTTTAATTCTCTCAGTGTTTCTGTGTATTTGTTTTTGGACTGGTCATATATAAATCTTATACTTGGGGTTCATTTTGGCTGGATTCTTTTTTTTTTTTTCCTTGTCATTTACTTTTGCCAGTCCTTTGGTTGTATGCTTTTGTTTCTATACTTTATAAATCTTACCTTTGGGTTCCATTTAGGCTGAGTTTTCTCTCTTTCTTTTTTTTCTGTCTCTCTCTCACTCTCTTTTCTTTTTTCTATGTTTATGGTGGGGACTCTCCGTTTTTCAGAAGCATTCCAGGGCACACCTTGCCTGGCCCACAGTTGATACATTCAGCTACACATCCCATCAGGCATCTCTCACCAAAATGCCTAGGAGGAGGAATACCCAACAGAGGACAAATTCAGAGACTGTGCCCTCTCCATCAGAGTTATTGAATATGGACATAAGCAGTATGACAGAAAGGGAATTCAGGGTAACAATTACCCAGGCAGGCAATGGTTAGGTTGGAAAAAGCTATTAATGAAAAAATGGAATTGATTAGGGCAGAAGTGAAAGCCACAAGGGAATAAGTTAACAATGCTATCAATGAGATCCAATCTAATCTAAATTCTCTAACAGCTGAGGCAGAAGATAGAATTAGTGATCTGGAGGACAAACTGATAGAGAAAAAGGATCAGGAGCAGGCCTGGAACAAACAGCTTAGAATCCATGAAAACAGAATTAGGGAAATAAAGGATGCCTTGAAACATTTCAAAGTCAGAATGATTGGAATCTCTGAGGTGGAGGAGAAAGAAAGAGACTAGAGGATATAGCTGAACAAATTCTCCATGAAAATTTTCCTAATCTGAGGAATGGAACCAACATTCATGTCCTAGAGGCAGAAATGTTTGCCCCCAGGATTATAGAATCTAGAAAGACCTTGAGACACCTGGTTGTGAAACTGATGAATCATAATTTTAGACAGGAGGTCTTGAAAGCAGCTAGGGGTAAGAGATTCCTTATGTACAGAGGAAAGCCCATCAGAATACTGTCGGACCTGTCCACAGAAACCTGGCAAGCCAGAAAGGGCTGGCAAGATGTATTTAGGACACTAAATGAAAAGATCATGCAGCCAAGAATATTTTATCCGGCAAGACTGACATTCAAAGTGGATGGAGAAATAAGGAGCTTCCAATACTGACAAGGTTTAAAAGAGTATGTGACCACCAAGCTGGAACTACAAGAAATATTAAGGGGGGGGTTCTATAAAGGAGGAAAAAAAACAAGAATATCATTGAACAGAAATTAATGGCGACAATCTATAGAAACAAAGACTTCACACGTAACACGATGTCAATAAAATTGTATCTCTCAATAATCACTACCAACATGAATGGCCTAAATGTGCCCATAAATTGGCACAGGATTGCAGATTGGATAAAACACAGGACCAATCCATATGTTGTCTACAAGAGACCCATTATGAGCCTAAGGATATATGCAGAATGAAAATGAAGGGATGGAGAAACATCTTTCATGCAAATATGCCTCAAAAGATAGCTGGGTTAGTGATTCTCATGTCAGATAAATTAGATTTTAAACTAAAGACTATAGTCAGAGATACAGAAGGACACTACATCATTCTTAATGAGTCTATCCACCATGAAGATCTAACAATTGTACATATTTATGGCCCCAATATTGGAGCAGCCAACTACATAAGCCAACTGTCAATCGAGATAAAGGGTCATATTGATATGAATACATTAATAGTATGGGATCTTAACAAGCCACACTCAGTAACAGATCATCCAAGCAGAAAACCAATAAAGAAACAAAAGCATTGAATGACACATTGGACCAGATGAACCTCATAGATTTATAAGAAACATTCCATGCTAAAACAACAGAATACTCAATCCTCCCAAAATTTCCTACAGAATAGACCACATACTGGGTCAAAAATTAGGACTCAACCAACCCAAAAGTTTGAGCTTATTCCCTGCATATTCTCAAATCACAATGTTTTGAAATTGGAGCTCAACCACAAGAAAAAGTTTGGAAGGAATTCAAACACCTGGAAGCTAATGACAACCTTGCTTATGAATGCTTGGATCAACCAGGAAATCTAAGAAGAACTTAAACAATTCATGGAAACCAATGAAAATGAAGACACATCTGTCCAAAACCTATGGAATGCAGCAAAGGCAGTCTTAAGGGGAAAATACATAGGCATCCAAGCCTCTCTCAAAAAAACAAAAACAAAAACAAAAACAAAACAAAACAAAAAACAACAACTGAAAAATCCAGAGTACACCAGTTCTCTTTACACCTTAAAGAACTGGAGAATCAACAACAAATTACAAGAAACAAGAAGGTAAATAATGAAGATTAGAGCAGAGATCAATGAGATAGAAACTAGAGATACAGTAGAACACATCAATGAAACTAGAAGCTGGTTTTTTGAAAGAATCAATAAGATTGATAACCTTTGGTCAAACTAATCCAGAAGAAAAGATAGAAGACCCAAATGAATAAAATTATGAATGAAAGGGGAGAGATCACAACTAACACCAAGGAAATAGAAACAATCATCAGAAATTCTTATCAACAGTTATATGCCAATAAATAGCATGTATTTCGTCCATTTCACCTAGGCAGTTATGTGCCTAGATGAAGTGGATGCATTCCTGGAAAACTATAAACTTCCAAAACTGAATCAGGAGGAAATTGACAACCTGAATAGACCAATATCTAGTAAGAAGACTGAAGCAGTAATCAAAAACCTCCCAAGAAACAAGAGCCCAGGACCTGACACATTCCCTGAAGAATTCTACCAAATATTCAAAGATGAAATAATACCTATTTTTCTGAAGCTGTTTCAAAAAATAGAAACGGAAGGAAAATTTCCAGAATCTTTTTATGAAACCAGCATTACCCTCATCCCCATACCAGAAAAAGACCCCACCAAAAAGGAGAATTTCAGACCAATATCCCTGATGAATCTGGTTGCTAAGATTCTCAATAAGATCCTAGCTAATAAGATCCAACAGTACATTAAAATGATTATCCACCAACACCAGGTGGGATTTATCCATGGGATGCAGGGGTGGTTCAACATTTGCAAAACAATCAGTGGGATAGAAAAAAAATCAATAAGAGAAGAAAGACAACATGGTCCTCTCAAGTGATGCAGAAAAAGCATTTGACAAAATCCAGCATCCGTTCCTGATTAAAGTGCTTCAATGTATCGGGATAGAGGGAACATTTCTGAACATCATAAAATCTAACTATGAAAACCCCACAGCAAATACCTTCCTCAATGGGAAAAAGCTGACAGCCTTCCCTTTGATATCAGGAACACAACAAGGATGCCCACTCTCACCACTATTGTTGAACATAGTATTAAAAGTTCTAGCAACAATAATTAGACAACAAAGAAAAATAAAATGTATTCAAATTGGCAATGAAGAAGTCAAACTCTGTCTCCTCACAGATGACATGACACTTTAACTGAAAGAGACTGCACCCCAGAACTACTAGAACTCATACAGCAAGTCAGTAATGTGGCAGGATACATAATCAATGTTCAGAAATCAGTTGCTTTCTTATACAATAGCAATGAAAATACAGAAAGGGAAATTAGAGAATTGATTCCATTTATTATAGCACCAAAAACCTTAAGATACCTGAGAATAAACCTAACAAAAGAGGTAATGGATCTGTACTTGAGGAACTACAGAACACTCATGGAAGAAATTGAAGAGGAAACAAAAAGATGGAAGACCTTTCCATGCTCATAGATTGGAAAAATAACAGTTACAATGTCTATACTGCCTAGAGCAATCTATACTTTCAGTGCCATCCTGATCAAAATTCCACAGGCATTTTTTAAAAAGCTGGAGCAAAGAATCCTAAAATGTGTGTGAAATCAGAAGAAACCCCAAATTGCTAAGGAATTGTTGAAAAAGGAAAAACAAAATTGGGGGCATCACATTCCCTGATTTCAAACTTTACTACAAAGCTCTGATCACCAAAACAACATGGTACTGGCACAAAAACAGACACATAGACCAGTGGAACAGAGTGGAGACCCCAGATATAGACCCTCAGCTCTATGGTCAAATAATCTTCAACAAAGCAAGTAAAATATCCAGTGGAAAAAAGACAGTCTGTTCAATAAATGGTGCTGGGAAAATTGGACAGCTATGTGTAGAAGAATGAAACTTGACCATTCTCTTACACCATACACAATGATAAACTCAAAATGGATAAAGGGCTCAACATGAGGCAGGAATCCATCAGAATCCTAGAGGAGAACATAGGCAGTAACCTCTTTGACATCGGCCAAAGCAAATTCTTTCATAACATGTCTCCAAAGGCAAAGGAAACAAAAGGAAAAATTAACTTTTGGGACTTCATCAAGACCAAAAACTTCTGCACAACAAAGGAAACAGCCAACAAAACAAAGAGGCAACCCATGGAATGGGAGAAGATATTCGCAAATGACAATACAGACAAAGGGTGATATCCAGGATCTATAAAGAACTCCTCAAACTCAACACTCAAAAAACAGATAATCACATCAATAAATGGGCAGAAGACATGAATAGACACTTCTCCAATGAGGACATATAAATGACTATCAGACACAGGAAAAAATGTTCATCATCACTAGCCATCAGGGAGATTCAAATCAAAACCACATTGAGATACCACCTTACACCAGTTAAAGTGGCCAAAATCAACAAGACAGGAAACAACATGTGTTGGAGAGGATGTGGAGAAAGGGGAACCCTCTTACACTGTTGGTGGGAATGCAAGTTGGTGCAGCCACTTTGGAAAACAGTGTGGTGATTCCTTAAGAAATTAAAAATAGAGCTTCCTTAAGACCTTGAAATTTCACTAGTGTGTATTTACCTCAGAGATGCAAATGTAGTGAAAAGAAGGGCCATCTGTACCCAAATGTCCCTAGCAGCAATGGTCATAGTCGCCAAACTGTGGAAAGATCCAAGATGGCCTTAAATGAATGAATGGATAAGGAAGATGGGGTCCATATATACTATGGAGTATTATGCCTCCATCAGAAAGGATGAATACCCAACTTTTGTATCAACATGTTCAGGACTGGAGATTATGCTGAATGAAATAGATCAAGCAGAGAGAGTCAATTATATGGTTTTGCTTATTTGTGGAACATAAAGAATAACATGGAGGACATGGTGAGATGGTGAGGAGAAGGGAGTTGGGGGAAATTGGATGGGGAGATTAACCATGAGAGACTGTGGACCCTGAGAAACAAACTGAGGGTTTTGGAGGGGACAGGAGTGGGAGGTTGGGTGAGCCTGGTGGTGGGTATTATGGAGGGCACGTGTTGCTTGGAGCACTGGGTATGGTGCATAAACAATGAATTCTGGAACACTGGAAAGAAAATTATAAAAGTAAATTAAAAAATAATAAACTATCTAAAATGTGTATTATGCTGTTTTTGTATAGAAAACATGTATGCAAATATATAAAATATATTTACATA